>WTSP01023262.1:0-10458 GCA_025331215.1 Actenoides lindsayi | reverse complement strand
TAAACAAAAATAACTTATTAAACACAAAAAAAAAAAAAAAAAAAAAAAAAGAATAAAAAATACTTCAAACTGATTTTCATCCATTTCACTGAAAAGTAATATATATAAAAATATGGGATAGAATACAGATAAATGTGAATAAGTAGCAGCGTAGTAGAGCCATAGAAGAGCTTATATTGTGATGGGAAGCAATATTTGATCTTTTCTGAAAAGCTATTTCTTAAATTAATCACACAGACTTTTGGGGTACAAAATTTAGTTGCAGTTTGGCCAAGATGTAGGTATAGCCTTATTTTATTACTCATATATTACCTAAAGTAATTAAAATAGACTATAAAATCAACTATCTGAACTCATGTTAATTTAGATGGGAGCAAACATATGAAATTGGTAGTCATTTTTCCAAGCAATTTGCAGGCTGGAACTAATTAATACAAAAATGATGAAAAGAAATATAGTGTAGTATTAACCTCTAGCTTAGATTTGTTCAGGAGGCTAATAAGTTATTAGTAGTTTCAGATAAGTTAACTGCTATGGTAATTTTTACAGTGACACAAATATATCACCTTTTCTCAGTTTAATCATATTCATTTCAATCTTTTATCCACACCCCCAGTGGGTTTCAACGGAGCAACGTGTGTCTTGCATCTAACAACAGCTATTTAAGAATGCGTTCAGTATCACGCAGCTGCCAGCTGTTGTTCAGATTCACACACTAAGGTATGGTGAGGGCCTTCATCTCTCTTTGGCTTCCACAGGATGTTTAGATGTTCCAATATATGGCTGACTGCTCTGTAAAAGGGATGGTATTTCACTTGCAGTGTTTATAGCATCTTGACCAGTGTTGTAATGTTAATCAACTTTCTGTCATTTGAGTTTGCAAGGGTTTGTCCATGGAGTCATACGTATTTCAGTGTGTTCTCCAGGAATTCCAACATAATTTGTTCCAGGATAAATTGGATGATTTTATTTTACTCTGGGTTTTTTTCCTCCTAGAAGAGTATGAGGAGCTGCACTTGACATTTTCATTTTGTTTTTTCAGGGTGAAGTCATAAATTAGTCCCAGAAGCCTTGCAGTTTGGGCACAGAGACTCATGAACTCCTGTAAACCTTTTGATGTTCTCTGTCTGTGATTAAAAGACTATATAATAAATCGACCCACAAAGAAGATGTTAAAAAGCTGAAAACGTGACAGCTTCTGAGAACAGCTTGATCATCTGTCTAAAAATACGGGCTTGCATCAAACAGACAAGCATTTCTTTGCATAATTTCCCAGATTATCAGATTTTACACAGGGAGCTCTACATGGTGGTATACCAAACACCTTCTCTCATAACACCTGATGGAGATGGAAGAGAAAATTTTTTTTCACATAAGCTGGAACTAATTTCTCTATCATAATGTTGTGGTCAAAACTGAGCAAACTCTAAAGCACTGTTGAATGTGTATCAGAAATACGTGAGTGTAATGACGACTAATGATAATTTGGGAAATTATTTTTTATCCCTGTGTCTAGCTTTAGAGACCTAAATATGGTGTTCCTTATTATCTTCTTCTGAAACAACTTCAAAACGTCACCTTCAGAAAAGGCCAGAGGAGAATCCAGGGAACTACAAGCCAGTCAAATTCTCTTTGGTCTCTGAAAAGGTCATGGAGCTATTCCTCTCAGAGCACTTTTCTGGGTGCAGGAAGGGGAAGAAAGTGACTGGTAGCAGTCATCATGGATTTACTAAGGGTCAGTCATGCCCGGCCAATCTGATTGCTTCCTATGATAAAATGACTGCATTTCCGGATGAGGGAAGAGCAGTATATGTCATTTTCACTGAGTTTAGCAAGGCATTTCCCATCATATTCTTGTATCCAAGATGGGATGTTATGGTAGGGATGGGAAAAAGTTAGATGATTTATAATCTGGATGGCTGATTGGGTTTAGAGGGTGACAGGTAATAACTCATTTTTCCCTGGAAGCTGTCAACAAAAGGAACACCATAGTGGTCTATTGTGGGATCTAGCTCAGGGACCAGCTTAAAATCTTTAACAGTGGGTGGGAGGAGCCAACAGAGTGCTTGGTCATCAGGTTTAAAATGACATCGAATTGAATCACCACTCGATATATTCAAGGGCAGGGCTGCCATCACAAGGGACCTGAAGGAATGGACTGACATGAAATTCAGCAATGGCAAATGCAAAGTCCTTCACCTGGGGGGAAGGACCCTTTGCAACAACACAGGTTTGAGATTGCCCAAGGAGTGTCTCTGTGGCAAAGGCCATGGAGATCCTGGTGGACAGCAAGCAGGACATGAGTCAGCAGCAAGTCCCAGCAACAATGGCCCACAGTAGCCTGGGCTGTATGAACAGGGACAGAAATGGAGATACACAAAAATCATTATTCCCCTCTATTCAGCGCTCGTTAGACCACATCTAGATACTGCATCCAGTCTTGTCCCTCCCAAATAGAAAAAATATATTAATAAACAAATGAGTTCAGATGAGGCCCCCAAAATAGTAGGGAACCTGGGCTTGTTCAGCCTGGAGCAGAGACACCTTTGGGGGCACCTAACAACAGCTCCCACTGCCTATGGAGACGTCTTTGAGGAGATGGAGATGGGCTTTGGAGATGGTCATGCAAGGAAGGAGGGTGAGAAACAAAAAGGAGAAGCTGGAACAGGAGAGGTTCAGCCTGAATATGAGAAACTTTTTGCCCATGAGGACAGTTAAACAGATGTGCAGGTTGTCCAGTCTTTGCAGGTTTTCAAGCCTTCACTGGATGAAGCCCTGAGCAGCCTGTTCTGACCTCAGACCTGAGTCTGCTGCGAGAAGGAGGTTGGAGCAGAGACCTTCTGTGGTACCTTCCAGTCTGAACTGGTACCTCCAAGCCTGTGGTCTCCTGTCTTCATAGTTATTTTCTTTTGACAGAGCATTTGCCAGTGTAGCCCCTGAATTGGTCTGTCAGTCTTTTGAGGCAGACCATCCCACCATTGCCATGACCATGATCTTGGGATGAGGACAACCTAGGTTTCTTTTCTGTGACTCCACTTTTTCATGCTCTGTAAGGTCAAAGTCCAAACAGAAACATTGTTAGATGAAGGGCAGAATGGCCATTGGGGAAAATGTAACAACCCCAAAGTCACTCAGACAAGCAGCCAGGAGCAGTCTAGAGTGGCAAGAGGAACACCTGTCCCCTGTGGCCAGGCAAATGTACCCTGTGCACGTGCTGTCTGTGCTGGACAGGTTTCCTAAAGCCAAGTTCTCCCTTGACGGCTGGGTTTTCATGGGAAATGTTCTTGAAGACATGGTTTAGACTCAGGTCACTATGAATCTTTCATAATCCTCCTTAATACTTCAAGTTACACTGTCATATTCAGATGACAGAAAATCCTCACTTAGGGCAAATATTAGAGAGTCCCCTAGAAGTTCATCTCATTTAGCTACTTTGGGACTTCCCTTTTTTTCCGGTGAATCCATTAGGTAGTAAGTGAAAAAGATTCCATTGCCTCTATCAGTTGAGGACAGAGTCCCCAGCTCCACACTGAGAGTCCTGTAAGGATCAAGTCCTGTAGTTTGGGACTTCCTGTTTTCATTCCTTTTGTGAGTATAAAATATCACATACTCCGTTTTCAAAGACCTTTTTTTTAGTGTAATGGCTCAAATCTCTGCTAAAGTCAAAAGGCCCTCAACACCCTCAGGGGTTTAGAAGGATAAAGACAGATTACAGCATTTTTTTAATTTTTTTTTTTAACCCATGCATTGTGATGAAGTGCTGTGTAAGGCATTTCACAGTGTGCTGCCTAGCCTGGCCTCTGTTTCCTCTAACTTTAGTTACTACCTCTTATTTCAACTAGTCAGGAGGTTGGTGACCATCCATACTCCTTTTTCTTCACCATTTTCTCTTTTCTAATCATATGTCTTTCTGCAGCAGCAGCCTCTCAGAAAATATGTGATATATGGGAATTTTTCCCAGTTCTGCCACTCTGTGTGATCATGTTGACACTGGGATGGTTGTGTTGGAGTGATGCTGAAACAGGGCTGACTTTGCCAGCATGTTGGCAGTGAGGTACAAAGTGGTTGTGTCACCCCTGAGCAGATCAGTCGGGTCATTCACATGCACAAAATCTGCTGAACTGAATTGAAAACCTCATGGACACAAAGATACTTGCTTGGGTAAATATTTGCCAGTTATGGTCTTAAGTCAAGAAGTAAAGGCAGGAAACCTTAGGGTACAACTTAGGAACTTTAAGACACATACGTTCTACAAATGTCCTGTCTCTCTGGGACCTTTGTTCTGATTCATGACCTTGTGTTTTGTACTTTATGCAAGAAGTGACAGCAATTTTGCATGTTTATTTGGTAAAGGAATATCTTTTCCTATGACTTTTATTTGACTTGCTTGCTGCAATTTTTTTTCTTCTGATTGTCATATAATTTCCCACCAGCTTTCTCTTCTGTTCATATCTAGTTCTTTCCATCTCTCTGAAGAGGATTTGTGCCCTACTCTTTTTATCAGAGACTTCTTATCATTTCCTTTGCTCATAGTTGGAATCTCTCGAATTTCTTCTGGTTTATCAGTATCCTCCTGTAGTCAAGTGCCTAGCAATGCATACAGCTATCCAACTGCAATCTTTCCTAAAGACATACAAAAGAGAATAATTACTTCTCTGGTCTTATAAATGATACCGCATAGTATAATATGCCAAAAGACTTTGTCTTCTGCAGCAGAAATCACAGTGCATACTCATATTTAACATGTTTAATTTGTTATCTACTATCAATTCCAAAATTAATAAGTTATTAGTAACTTTGGAGCTCCCTGAAGCCGCTGTGACTTTTCCCTTTAGATATAAGCATTAGCCTCATTAATGCCATTATAATTTATTCATCACTCTCTAATGTTCTGTTAAATTCCTCTCTACTTTCAAAGTTAGAATTAAATATGTGTATGAACCATGTTCATTTCTGACTGAGTAGAGGCCCTCCAGGAACTGATAAATTCAACTTTTAGCTGATGAATGACAGTCAGTTCCTTGCAGCAAGCTGAGTTATCAGTTAGATTATGAATTTTTGGAGGGTGGAAATTATTGGCTATTTTTCTTTTTCTGTAGTGTGATCTATCACCACTGATGTCAAAGGATGTTGTGCATCTGATGTCAGTAAATTGATACCATGAATTCGTGCTATCTTTTAGCTTCAGAAATGAACCTTACTCACAGTATAGCAGGACATGCAGTCAGTGCCATGTTGTTTGGAGTCATTAAATCTGCTGTGGCTGGTAATATAACAAACATGTTATTGTTCTACCACAACTTCTTAGGCTGGGTGGAAAATGTCAGTCGACTCTCCAGCTTCTCTGTTAAGCCAAAGATAAGAGTATATTATAATTCATTCAGGGCTAAAATCCACCCAAGTAACAAAGTCTTAGATTGTTCTGATTTTATTAGGAAGTACTTCTGCACTCAGGACGAAAACAGACCCTCAGCCACTGTGTGCTGAAGTCAGTGGCTCTGTCTACCAAACATCAGGAAACAGCAGCAGAAACCCTGTACAACCCCATCTGACTGCACCTTGGACTTCATGGCCAAACTTCACAGTTAGTCCTCCTTTTGCCCTTGTGTCTAAAGATCACATTCGGCAGGTACCTCCAATGATGAGGAGATGTTGGGAAGGATGAGGTATGGGAAAAGCTTTGCTAGCATCCCTCTATGATCTGTCTGCAACTGCTGCAGAGAGCTACCACAACATCTGGGGATGTCAGCATGTGGTGCTGCAGGGCAGTGGCAGATTGCAGTGCACTGGAGGAACTGGTTTCCCCTCCGGAGACAAGGACACGCTGCTCCAAAGAAAGAAGGGACTGTAGAGATGAGAGGCCTGCCACCTCTAGGGATGTAATTTCTGAAGTGCTGAAAGAAAGCAATTGTTAACAATTTTCTAGGAAAGAAACAGCGAGTTATTGATTGATTCTTATTGTCAAGTAATCCGAGCACAAACTTTCTGTGAGAAAAGGCCAAAGAGTCAAATACATATTTCACCATTTTTGAGAATGTCTACATCAAACTGATGACGGGCAGAACTAGATTCCCCTCACTTCATGTAATATATGCTTCCAAAGTTCAATAGCTTTGTCATATAATTCAAGTGTTTTCTTCAATCATTATTCATATCTTCTGTTAGCACTGGAGTTGGAAAATAATGAAAATATTATTCATAGAATGCATTAGTCTCAAATTCCATGAATCTTACTGAATAAATTGTTCAAGTATTATTATCTCTCTCTTCCCCCTCACTCCTCCACCCTGTCCCCAGGGATTTTCAGACGACTACCCATGAGGAGGAACAGGCTCAGATGCAGGTGTTGGCCTAAGGTGGAGATGCTGCAGCTGCCTTCTGTGACCCAAGTGGATGGACGTGAACGTGTAACACATGGTGTGTGTGTGTATCCTCCATTTTGTTGTGTGTATAGGACTCTAAAAGATATATCTGTACAAAAACCCAAAATGACATCAGATGCCTAGGCATAGACAAATGAATCAATCACATCCTGAATAAAATTTAAATAAATCCACTTTCTGCAGAAGCAAATTGTGTCTGAGAGGGCCCTGCTTATCACTCCCCGGGGACGGACAGGGCAGTGGCAGCTTCTGCTTTGTGTCTGCAGCTGTGCTGTGTTTTTGTTGCTTCTGGGAAGGCATGAGACATGAGCAGTTATTCTCCAAAGTTGTTGTGGCAGTACTGGAAACTTGTGACTTCTAATAAATGGTATTTATTCAGATAACTTTATAAGCTCAGGGTTTAAATGTAGACTATTTGCAATTATTGGTATTAAAGCTGAATTTTTCATCCCCTCCAATGAATGAAGCTTTAGGACAGGGCTGCATTCTACAGTCCCAGGTAGAGGTATCCTGGAGTTAAGGGCTTCACATGCTTGCAAGCCAAGAAGGTACTTGCAACATTGCCTGCTCTGTCCATACCTACCGAAGTGTGGGAAAAGGCCTGAGAGCCATGTGTACCTTATGGGGTAGAGTATAGGATCCAATCAAGAGGGCACTGATCTGAAACTCCTCATGCCAGTCTACCACAGACCAGCTCTATGAGCAGGTGCCAGCATTGAACCTCCTTTTCATCTTGCCTATCTAGGTGTCAGGAGCTTTGGGTAGATTCTTCTTCATAGCATCTTGTACAAAATGAAATACTGACAGTTGCACTGAGTCCTGCTCCCTTTTACATCTCAAAATGAAGGTGAGACAGGAGGAAAAGATTCTTTTTTCCTAAGCCTGCATGTCAACAGGGCTGGTGACTGAAATCCAGGCTCACTTTGGAGCTCAGTGGGGTTCTTACCTGATGAGAGAAATTGGAGAGAAATTGGGGCCTCATTTTACCCTTTCTGAAAGTTAAAGACAGCACAAATTGCATCCCTGTGGCCCCTGTTTCTCTCTGTTGGCTGTATGAAAACCAGATCAGATACACCCAGTTCTGCTTTGTGGATATGAACTATTGATCCCATAAAATTAAGAGTTTCCAACACCACACTGAGACCTATGTGTTCATGGGAATAACCCCACACAGCAGAGGACAGAGGAATTGCAGGAGAACCCACAACATCTCTCTTGAAGGACTGACTTCATCTAGTCAGGACTACTGATGAACTACCCTTTGGGTTTTGCTGTTTTCAAATAAACCTTTTTACATATTTACCACAGTCATTACCACTGAGATGGAACAGTCTTAGCAGAAAAAGTCCTTATTGCTCAGCTAATAGTCTCTGTGTTTCACCACCTCTGTCTGAAGTGTGTGACAGATGACTGCTGCCCAGGAGCCTTCTCTATCTCCACATAATCATCACCAGATATACGCATGAGTACAACACTGCAGGCATCAGGCTTGCAGAAGCTACGCCATGTTTTGTGGATAGGAGCACCAATCTGTGTGAGTTACATACTGCCATTATTGCTCCCCCTGATCATTTACAATTTACTTTTCCAAGTCTGTCCATAACAGCTAATGTTCATTTCAGCTCAGCTGTCTGTAGCCTTGTCTACTCCCCTGCCCCTTGACCAGAGAGCTGGTCATTCTTTTTATACCATTTCCTTTGGTGTGCTGAGGAGCGAGCTTAACTGCTACTCACCCCAAGGCACTGAGTGATTTATCTGAGGAGAAATATTGTTGAGGCCATTTGCACCGTCTAACTTGTAAAAATGTTTTTGTGGGTTTTTTTTTCCAAAGGCTTAGTTATTCATTACCCAACTGTCACAAACATCTCCATTATGCCCTTCTGCATCTGGCTGCTCTTAGGTTTTTGTCTGTCTGTCTCTCTTCCTCAACTCTTGGTTTGTGTGGGATGCTTTGGAAACTCCCATCATTTCTAATTTGGAGCACTGGTTTGGGTCAGTGGGGGAGGGAGGAAGCAGTGTTCACATTCAAAGACGCATAGGCATGTGTTTAACTTGTAACCTTATAAATGTCAGCTCTGTAATTTGCATGTAAGTGCTTTGCAGAAATAAAGCTGTAGGACAAAAGAAAGGTGAATTATGACTTATGAGGCTATGGAGATTGTGCAGCAACCCAAGTCCTCTGTAATGTGGCATAGCCTAACTGTTTTACCCTGACAGGAGATTTGTCCCAAGGGAAAAGTGATGTCAGTCCTTCATGAGCTGCAAACCAAAGCACAGAATTTGTCTTTCAAGCTGTGATAGAGTAAAATGAAATGGACAGAAAACATTGAATAGACACAAACTCCTTTGAGTTTTCCCTTTGATACACTGAAAGTTTTCGAAGAGCTGTTGGTGGCTGCTCTGCTGTTTAATCTGTCCATGCCCTTGATGGCAGAGAAGTCCACAAGGACCCTACGGCCAGCAGTACCTTGCTTGCCAGATGCACAGTGCTCCTAGCCTGAGGACTCAGGGAATCTGCAGAAATCAGGGGGGACGTGTTACTTACCTCCTTTTTAAACGACTGTTCCCTTCATAGTGATCCCTGTATCTGCTTGCAAAAGATGCACAGGATGAGCAGTGCCAGCTCACCCAATGAGCTGTTCATTTGTGTCCTGTCAGCACAGGGCAGAATTTACCAAAACACTTTTCTCAGGCACAACAGCAAGGCCATATTTGCTCATCATGTTCACTCATTTTGGCCAAAGAAAGGAGACAACTTGTCTGGCAAAGTCTTCAGTGATGAATATCTGCAAGGGGGGCTGCAAGCACAACTCCTGGAATGGCATCCATCCTTTTATCTCATTCAAACTCTGCATGCTTCAATGTGTGCCTATAAGCTGTCTTATTGCTCTGACTAAAACCTACCATGAAGCCAATCTGAGCACATTACAGGTGCTGCTTCCTTCATGAGAAGAAAATTAGCCTTTCATAAAGGACCAAGGAGGAGATAAAATCCCCTGGCTGACCTGAACAGATTGCCATCTGGATCATGGGTGTGAATGCAAAATAAGTGTTTTCTCACTCGTATCTTCCCATCACAGGATGAGGAGCAGAAATTATCTGGACTAGTGGAGCTGCAATGGTCAATATTTGTCTTCAATAGAGTGCAGCACAGGGTACACAGTGAAAGAAATGTTTCCCCCAGCACAGCTGTCTGTCCTGCTGCAGTGCAGATCGAAAGTGTGTTGCAAGCTTGAGTGCAAGTTTGAGACAAAAATTCCTGCATGTGTACAAGTGCTGAGGTCCACACCATGCTCCACCAAGGGGACTCCCAGAGTGGTTCCTGGGAGGGAGATGTAGGTGTGTGGTTGGTCCATCCAGCCCCAGAGAGCCATGATGGCTTTCTCCCTTTTGCAGCCTCACACTAAGTCATGCAACATCTCCCCCATCCTGCAGCCTGCCCTCACACTGCTCATGGATCTTTTGTGGCTCAAGGAGCTTAGTTTTTCTACCCTTGCTAAGCCCTGTGTGAGAGCAGAGGTGGTGCTGGAGCAGCTTGTGCCCTCTCTTTTTCCATAAGAGCTCCTCTATCCTCTGTCACAGGGAAAAAACTGCTCAGCTCAGGTTTAAATCAAACCAGGATCAAAGCAATTTTTAGATTTTCTAATGACATCTAATTAATTGTCAGTGAACTGTACACAGAGGATCAATGTCAGTAATATGACAAACCACAGCACTGTATACCTATGAAATGTTAATAAACACCTACAAATTTCAAAATAGCCTTCATAACTAATCCCCCAAAGCTCTAATACCACAGTGTGCACAGTTACGTCCACCCTACCTCTTCAGGGGCCATGTGGGCTACCATATCTCACTCCTTCCCTGGAAATGGGGACTCTCCTACACTCACCCCCTGCAAGATGTGGGTGCTCCCCATGCACACACCAGTGAAAAAGGACCCCCCAGATACACATACAGGCACTCCAGGTGTGACTCTCCACTGTGGAACCCCAGTAGAATAGCATAGCATAGCATAGCATAGCATAGCATAGCATAGCATAGCATAGCATAGCATAGCATAGCATAGCATAGC
>WTSP01023261.1:0-22233 GCA_025331215.1 Actenoides lindsayi | reverse complement strand
CCCGCCGGCCCCAAGCCCCCGCGCCCGGGGGGGGGGGGGGGGGGGGGGGGGGGGGGGGGGGGGGACACACACGCAAACCGAGAGTTCTCGCCCCCCTTTCCCCGCCTCCCGCCCCCCATTGGCCGGGAGGCGCGCGCGCTAGTTTCGGCTCTGCTGGGCGCGGGGTGTGGGGGGATCGCGCCGCCAGGTCTGCCCGCAGCCAGCGGTGTCACAGCGGGCGGGGGGCCCCGGCGGGTGGGACCTGTGTGGACACAAAGCGGGGGGGTGCGTGCGCGCGCGGGAACGCCTGGATTCGACGGAGAAAGTTCTTTCAAAAAGCACTCAACTCCACTCTACTTCTGTTGGTCCCGTGTGTGTGGTCTGAAAGCAGCTCTGGCGCGGCTCCGCGGCTTTCTCTTTGTCAGGGCGCGCAGATGTAATGCTCAGTACGTTTTCTGCCATAACTGTTACTCTGCATCTCCGCGAAACTCCGTTTGTTTCAGCATCACTCTCTCTTGTCTTATTGCCACTGACCACTGGAATGTTTTGTGCGTTTGCTTTTTTTTTTTTTTTCTTTCCCTTCTCATCTTGTGTATAGGAAATGAAAGAAAAGAAGGACAAACTTGAGGAGAAAACGGTCCAAAAAGAAAAGAAGAAGGAGACAGTAGAGGTGAGGCCCTTCTGAGGGATAGATTTCAGGCATCAGGGAGGGCTCTGTCAGAGGTGGTCAGCCTGGCTCACTGTGGGTAACGAATATGGAGGGCATGCATAAGCTGAAGAAAGAGGGCAGGCCAGAAGAGCTCATGAGGTAGAGGGAAAAATGGAAAGTGAGCTATCGGATAATTGTGGAGAATGAGCCTTGAAATACAGCATAGACAGCATCACCCAGTGAGAAGGAAGGAAAAAAAAAAGATCGAAGAAGGGAGTGGAGATAAGGGCAGGTAGGAGCTAGAAGGAATATGGCACAGGAGGTGTGGTCCTGCACCCACTGAAGTATCCTAAGATGTATAAGGGGTGTAAGTTGAAGAATGTGGGAAGAGGAACAGTGAAGAAATGCACAGACTGATGAAGGTTGGAAGGTATCTGGAAGCAGAGGTACTACAAGCATAGGTGAAGTGATTAGTCTGTAACCATAGATGTTCTGCTTGTTGGGATGGGATAGGATGGCAGTGGCTTGTCGAGCTGTAAGCTTGTGGAAGTCAAGGAGGTTCATATTGATGGGAAGAGACTGGAAGGATTTGTTTTGTAAAGAAGGCTGCTTGGGAGGAGGGTTTCAGCTGAGATGATGGGAATAACACTGTTTGAGTAACAGTGCAGAGGTCATTCAATCCACACCTGAGACTGGAGTTTGAAGTGGATGTAGCTGTGGAGATTATTCTTGCACTTGCAGCAAAGAGCACATGTAAATGTCATCCTGACACCAATTTCTGCTCTGACAAATTTGTTTCGCTCAGGATGAGGAAAATGGAGCTGAAGAGGATGAGGAAGAGAATCCTGATGATGTGGATGAAGAAGAAGGTGCTGATGAAGATGAAGGTAGGAATAATTGGTACAGAGAGAATGGGAGAAATAGGGCTGAGGAACTAGGTCTTGGAGGGAAAGTCCTCTGAGACTTGTGACTCTGAGATTACATTCCCTCAAGTGCTACTTCAAATAACCTTTGATTTCCTCTCTTGCTTGTGCTTAGAAGGAGATGAGAATGGGCAGGATGGTCATGCAGAAAAACGATCTGCAGAGGAGGAAGAGGTGAGTTATAATGTGAGAGTACTGACAGTGAGAAGGAACTGGGTTACCTGTTATGTGTTGATCAATTCCATGTGGATACTGCTGCTGAGCATCTCAAATTGGTCTCGGGTCTCATTGCTTCAGCAGCAGATGCATAAACAAATCTGATGTGGCAAGGGGATAATAACCCCCTGTAGACATCTTTTAGGATCCAGCGTCTTCCACTGGCAGTCACAGTGCTGAGTTTGAGAGTCAAGGTGCTTGGGATTGTGTTGGGCAATGATCCCTCAAACACCTGTGACTTCTGAGCATCAGGCCAGAAGATGGACTTGAAAGGGTGGGTCTCAAGGTCTGTCTGAAGTGATGTGGGCCTGGACTTACACCTCTTGAAAATAACAGTGTGGGTATCCCTCCAAACAGAGCTGTATATGGCTGTGACCATCAACAGAACAGTTGTGTCAAGCAATTGAGGATACTTTAAAGAGTGGCTCTAGCGCAAGCCAGAGATTTTCATATGGAGGAAAGAGCAACAGAAAGAACTTTGTGGAGAAATTATGTGCCTTAGTGTGGTGACTGTTTAATGATGATTCTTCCCCCCCTCTGCCCCACCCTGCTCTGTTTCCTTTGTAGGATGAAGTGGATCCAAAGAGACAGAAGACAGAAAATGGGTCTTCAGCTTGAGTCTTCCTCTCCCATTCCTCTGTTCCGTCCATCTTTCCTCCTCCATTCCAGCCTGTGCTTGCACTGTCCCTTAGCCTCTGGCTTCACACAATCTTAGATGAGGAAAGGTTAGAAATGCTCTCAAACAGGGAAGACAGCAGTTTCCTTCTCACCCAAACACCCAGCCCATCTGTTACATTCTCCAGCTCAAATTATTCCAGTCCCTCATATCCCTTCAGCTGTGCCCCACTTAAAAATGATCTTCTTCCCTCAAGAATCTCATTGTTTCCTGGGGCCCAGTTCCTTGCCAGGCTCATGTGCCAGGCTTCTCAAGTGGCAAGCACCTCACTTGCCTTCCTTTTTTTGTCATCAGTATGACTGACATTCTTGACAGGGTCTGCTCCCCAGACCTGTTGTCAGATATCCTCACTGAGTCCAGGAGGCTGCAGGCACAGAGCTCATGGTGCATTTCTCAGTCTCAGCCTCCTCTCATCTGATTTCCCACTGGTTCTATTAAACAACATACAGTGAAATTATTTTAAGGTTTGGTTGTTTTGGGTTTTTTTCAAGTTTACATGACAGCAAGCTGGCCCTCATGAATTTTTCAGATGGTTTTATATATTACTTTCATCTGAGCTGTGTTTCTGTGTTGGTGTTTGGTTTTTTTTTAATTTGGAGGCTTTTTAAAAACAAATCAAGAGAGAAACAATCGGGGACCAAACTTTGATTTCCATTTTTTCCCTTCATATTTTCTTGTGACCATTTTTTATAAATTAAAGGCAATATAGCCACAGCATTTTCTATGGCACGGGAATGATAGACAAAAATATATATTGTTTTCAGCTAGCACTGTAAATAAAAGCGTTTAAAAATATTTCAAACAGCTTGTGGACAGTTGTGTCTGTACATCTTAGATTGTGTTCTGGTTGCATTGGCAGAAGTTGATTTGTGGAAAGACGGGGTGGTGTGACAAGCAGTGGGTATAGAGAGGAACCTGAAGAGCTGTGTTAGTTACTGGAATGTCCCCTGCCGGCTGGAGACCAGCATGCTTGGGTCCTGCTCCCTCCCTCTGCCAGGCAGTTAGAGCAAGGGCACAGCACAAACATTCAGTAAAGCTCCAGGGCTATGGTGAAGCTCTTGAAATCACCATCAGGCCTCGGCACTAGGTGGCAGAGGTTCAGAAAGGGAACCCAAGCTGCAGCTGCTGGACATAGCCAAGTGATGCTCCGACTGTATGCTGCCCTACGGCCTCCCTGCCCTGGATCAGTCCAAGCATGGCCAGGACAGTATCAGTGTCTTAAACCACAGGGAAGTGGTTTAAGAGGCAAGAGCTTCAATTCTTTGTCTTACCAGCTGCCTGGGAGACATCTGTCAAGCATTTGTCTCTATCTTTGCAGACTTTTAAAGCTGCTGTTAGCATTCCTTCCTTTTCAAACTCATACTTTGGCAATCACGCAGTGAGCCACCAAGACCAGGAGCTGTTGATGATACTGACTTTTGCCTGAGCAACAGCGGCTTTGTGCCTGTTCAACTGCAGCAGCAGCAGATCCAATACCCAGAGCCCAAAGAGTTGCTTGTCTCTGGGGGGGGGAAAGTGTTAACTATAATTGTCTCCAAATGACCGCATTTGGCCCCAGGTTGCAGAGGGACACAAGTTCGGTGTAAATGGCACAGCTGCTGCCAAACCTCTTCCCACCTAGCAAGTGTCTGCCTGGGGGATCTCACCATGCTGCACAGTATGGGTGCACTGCTCCCCCAGAACCCATTTAGTGGTGGAGTCTGCTGCATCCGGATCCATCTCAGCCCAGAGGCCATCATAGCCCTGGTGCTCCTGCCCTGTCTCCTTCATTCCTCAGCTCATTGTCAGGGAGAGGATTTGGGCCCTTCTCTTCCAACAGTTGGTCCTGGGACATACCCGTGTCCAGCTGGAGCTGTGTGCTGGGTTCTGTGTTCAGGGGCCTTTGCAGCATGGTCATCACAGCCATGCCCTCTCTCTGCCACCCAGGGTCAGCCTCAGCTGTGTTCTCTGCAGCCTCATCCCACCCCGCAGAGCTCGCTCAGCAGCTGGAGCCACAGTTGGTTAGGGAGCCTTCCCCCCATGAGCAGCATCTCCAAAGCAGGGAGCTGCTGCCTGGGATTGATTTGCAATGCCTCTCCCTGCTTCGGACTGCCTTGGACACTGTCATCCATCTGCGGCTTCAACCCCTGTCTGTCTTTTAGCTGAGCTTTTGCAATTTTGCATTCCCGCTATTGCTCTGTTTTAAAAAATGACGGAATGTAGTCTGAGATCAAGATATTTTCACATTGGAGCAAGTCCTCAGGACTCCTCCAAACTTTCTGCTGACCCGTCACCTTTTACAATTCGCTACTGAAGATGAAGTTGTTAGTGGATGATACAATCTCTGCAGCAGCTGATTACGGTTTTCACACTTCTTTCCCACCACTGCAGCAGTGCCTGAGTAGTACTTACCAGTGAGAAGTTGTGGAGAGATAGCTCCATCTCTGCTTTCTATGTGGACGCAACACCAGTACCTCTGTCTGTACCCAGCCAGTCATCCATTAGGAAGTGAGGCAGCACCTGATTTTTAGGCCAGCACTAGCAATATGAGCAGCCATCCCTCATTTCCTCTGAGGATAGAGGGTAGTGACAAAGGGCTACCAGCCAGGTTCCTCGTGTCTCTGTGGACTGACTCCGCAGCTTCTACTAGTTCTTCCATCTTACTCAGTTTTATTGAACACCTTTGTCATTGTCTATGGATAGTTAGGTTATAGAGCTGCAGATACAGAAATAGAAGAATGTCTACTTTGGTATTTTTTTATCTCGGTGACATGCAGGACACCATCACTGCCACAGATAATATACTGGGAAATTACACAGTTTCTTCCATTTCCTCAGAGCTGCAAAAATCTATGCTGTATCTGGTAGTATTTTAGCTGACAAGGTCATCACAGCAAGAAGTTGCATAGATTTCCCGAAAAAGTTGAGGATACACTGTTCTCCACTGTACTTCATCTCGAGCCTGCCTGTGTGCTTGATCCATATCCATACCTGAAGATGCTTTTTATTAGTCAGTCTAATTCTTCTTCCACAGTGAGATCAATGGTGTCATGCTGGTGTCATCAAGGTAAGAACAAAGCCCATCTTCACCTCAGGAGTAATGACACCATTCAGGGACTTATTCACCTTTCTTGGATCTGTGCTAATTCTCCACTCGTTTAATTTAATTCTTGCGACCATCTATTAACCTCATCAGCTGGAGGTAGGACTCCCTTGACTGTCCCTTCCTTGCTTCTGATGGCCCATCCTCCAAGCTTCTAGAAGCCCTCGTCCTGACAAGTGAGTGGCACTGGAGATTTCCTTCTTTCTCATCCTCTTCCTATTGTTGTTAACAATGTGTAAGGATTCGGCACCACCGTCTGTACTTCAGTCACTATTTGATTAATAACTCTCAGGTCCTATACTAAACAGTATTCCTATGAACATGGCTTTTTAACAGGCAGAATTGGAGTATTATATTCCAATTAACATTCTTGTAACAGTCCATATTTTAGAAAATTATTAATTATAGGCTCCAGTCCAACAAAGGTCTCCAATTTCAAACAATATTGTTTTTATCTTACTGGCTTCACTCCTGGCTTTAATTCCACTTTCATCGGTTCTGTCGATTTGGCTCTTCCAGGTTTCTCATTTGCCCAAACAAAAGGGACCACTGCATTCAAGGTTTCAGAGGAAACTTGTTTGTCTTCCTTTATTTCCAGCATCTTTTGTTTCTGATAATTCCTGTAATATAGGTACTTGTGCCTCCCAGGCCATATTTTGCAGAATATGTACTCAAATTTTGTCCTGATCAAAAATTATCTGTGCTCCCAACTTTTTTTAACAAATCACTTCCTGTCAGAGGTAACAGGCATTCTGGCATATACAAAAATTCATGTGTGAGTATTTTACACCCAATTTTACACTTAATTGGTTGAAAAAAAGGTCTGACCTCCCATTTTACCATGGCACCAATTATTGGCATAGAAAATTTGCTCATAGGTCCTCTACAACTATTTACTACAGAATACGTTGGCCCCGTATGAACTGAAAACTTAACTGTCTTATTGCCCAGCTTAACTGTAACCAGGGCTTTGGCTGGGGAACCTAATTTCTCAATCTCTGGCCCCCGTCAGTCCAAAATTCACAAACCAATCATAACCAAATCTGCCTCCGGAACAGGTATGGATGAGGGTGTCCATTTAATTTGTTGTCTCTTCGGGCATTCACTTTTCCGATGTCCCTTTCTCTTGCAAATCACATATTGATCCTTTTCCAGAGATGTTCTGTTTCCCATATTTCCTTCAGGTCCTCACCCCCTTCTGTGCCCTCACCCTCTCAGGAAATCTCTTCCCTGAGAGGAAATTTGTGCTTGGGCAAAGGCAGCTGCTAAAATTGCAGCATTTTGCTTTCTGTCCTGCAATTTCTCTTTCTGTTTCTCCTTCTCCCATTCTTCCCTGTTGTTGTATACTTCATATGCAATCTCTAGTAACCGAGATACAGACATTTCAGATATGCCATCTACTTTCTGCAGCTTTCTTCTTATATCTGGCACTGACTGTCTCACAAGCAAAGTAGTAAAAGTCACTTTATTAGCCTCATAGCCTTTCATTCTCCTGCCAAGGTTTTTTTCCAGCGCCATTCTTTTTCCTCAGGCTGAAACAAAGTATTTAGCAATACCTGCACATCTTTCCAGTCTGGAATATGATTTTCAACTATCAGTTTAAAAGACCAATACATTCTCTCTGGATTTTCCTAATAAGACCCTGCAGAATCCTTCCAATTCATTAAATCTGAGGTTGAAATAGGAACTTTCACAAATACAAGCTCCCCATCTGATCTCACTGCCTGGCACAGCAGAGCCTGAATCACAGGATTCTGTTATGCCTGGGTTCTGCTTGCAGTGGGACTAAGCTTTTCCACACTCCTTTCCCTACCGCCGACACCATCCTGATCTCTATCTGGAGGAACCAACAATTACACATTTTCTTCCTCATCCTCCGTTTTCAAAACAATTTTTCCCAATACTACAAGCAGAAAAACATCAAGTCAATTTCTTTACCTCCTCCACCATCATTAACACATTTGAATCAGATATCAGCATTTTATATTGCTTCCTTGTTTCATGATCATTTCTTAAAGCATAAAACAAATCCACATAAGGGATTTCAGCCCATTTATTCTGCTTTCTGCAAAACAACATAAGTTGCAGAATTGTATTATAAGTCAAAGACCCTATTTCTGGCCATTTTTCCTCATCCTCCAATTTGTATTTCGGCCACCATTGAGTGCAATATTCCCTTAACTTTTTCTTTGTTAGAGGATCCCCACCAAACTTATTCCAGTGTTTCAGGATGCATCCTAATAGGGAGCAAGGGGAAACCTCTGCAGGTTGTCCTATCCGATGTCCTGCTCCCATACTGTTACCCAAAAAGAACGTTCTTGCCATCCAAGCCTTCACACTTTCATGCACTCGAGTTGTCGCTGTCCAAACATGAAGAAAGCTTAGAAAATATCTTTATTAATACTTTTATTAAGACCTTTACCAATACCCTTGCCAATACCTTTGCCAATACTTTTATTACTACCTTTACCACGTGCACAAAGCTTAGAAAGTAGTTTTGCCTATGATTACCTTATGCAATGTTTCTTTATCATGCGTTGCACCTTTGGGTCACTTACCCATTCTGGATGGAGAGATTAGTCACCAAGCAACAGGTCAGTGTGCACTTGGAGTCTGAAGAGCAGCTTCTCCCCATTGGCAGCTGGCAAGACGATCCTGGCAAGGCCTTATAGCTGTCCCACCTGGGTTGCCTGAAAAGTGTTGTCTGAAAAAAGTGGATTTGTTGCTCGGTGTGCAGTAAGTCCAATTCTCACTCACTCAGGAGTGACACTGCTGATTTATGTCAGAGTTGTGCAAGCCTGAGTGTTTGGTGGTTTCACACAAATCAAGCACACCAAACTAAACTCTGTGTGTTGTATTTATTACAAAGTTAGTAATTTACAAGCCCACCATCTTTACGATGATTGGTTAGTAATTTACAGACAATTATACTACTGCTAACTCCATACTTCCACTACTAAGTGTGCTCAGAGGAAGGTTCTTCACCTGGGCAAGGGTCTTTTTGACATATGGGAGTGATTTTTAGTATTATAATGAAGCCAGTTCACTTAAGGAGAGCACTAGTTGTTGTTCAGCTGGCAGTACAAAACTACATAAACCCAATTTCTAATTCCATTTGGTTTATATGTTTTTCAGACTGTCTCTTCTTCAAAGGCAGCCAGTTCTTGATTAAAGGTTCCTAGACTAATCAAAAAGCCTAACTGAATTCATAAGCAACGTCTGGTTGGATAACAACTGGACAGTTGGGACCTGGACCTACCAGGGCAGCAAGCTCACCTTGTGAAGCCTGTGGCTGTGGTGGAGAGTGCCAGGCCTGTCAGGATAGCACTGGTGGGATATGAGCTGCTCCTTGTTGGGTGACTGTGTAGCCTCCTGAAGAGGACAGCTTGGACTGTGGTGGTGAGCTGCAGATGGCAAACATGAGAGAAGGCAGCAGAACTCCATGTTGATTGAATAAAACAGTTAATGTTTCTGGTTAAGCAGAGCAACCTGACCTAGCTTTGGACTCAGCTCTGCTGCAACCAAGGAGGTTGGGCTAGAGATCTCCAGAGGTCTCTTCCCATCTATATCTTTCTGAGATATATGATCTGAGTCTGAGATATACGAGCTGAGTCTGAAGACATTTTTAAGTAAGTGCTGAGTACAGAAACGAATGCTTTTTGCATCTTTATAGGTGTCACCCCTAGGGCAAATCATCACCTCTGAACAGCCTCTTTGGTCTTTCACACCATTAAGCCAATACATGAAACAGGACCAGTATAGTCAAAACCATCACATGGGCAGAATTGCGAACCTTCCTTCAGACCTGGAAAAAGTGAGTCCTCCAGCTGCTGCTAGTCTGGGAGGAAAACCCTTCTTGCTTCAGTAATGTCTATAATTACCCTGTTGTATTAGCTTTAAAATAATAGTGAAGATGTATTATTCCCTCCCTGCCCCATTCCTCTGGGATCAGGGGCTTCTTTAGTCCCTCTGGTTAGGAGACACATTGCTCAGCTGCTTCCCATATGCCATATGGGAAACTGAAACAACTTGCCTTCCCAGATCCCTAAGAAGCCCATGTACTTT
This sequence comes from Actenoides lindsayi, assembly GCA_025331215.1. NCBI lineage: Eukaryota > Metazoa > Chordata > Aves > Coraciiformes > Alcedinidae > Actenoides > Actenoides lindsayi. The sequence continues at coordinate 12,643 of WTSP01023261.1, read as the reverse complement.
TCCCTCCCACCTCTCTCATTTATTTCAAGAGTAGAGTCAAAGACAGACATGCTCATGGCTGATCCACTGTGTGTGTTTTCTCAGGGAAGAAGTCTGTGTTTACATGTGTGGGCTCAGACTGGGGACATACTGCAGATGGACAGGACTGGAGCACTGTGTATCAAGTGGATGAATTTGGGGTTCGTTTCCTGATGAGCTCTTACAGTTTTAGCAAAACATGGACAGTGACAGGAGTGGGGAGAGACCTAAGGTGTTAGTATTCAAGGGTCAGAACCACACAAGATGGCTTATGGACCAAGCGTGGTGCCGTCGGGTACAGCTTCGCTCTTGTGGGAGACATTTTCTATCAGACACAGGAAAAGATGCTTTCACATCTCAGACTGTTCAGGAAGCCTGAGTCCCATCTGGAAGTATCTGTGCACAACATTAGATACTTAGCTGAGCTTCAGAGAACTGGGATATCAGAGCAGACAAGCTTCACCTTGTCAGGAGTACCTGTGCAGGCAAGCTATGGCGGATGACTGGGTGACTTGCTGCAAACCACCCATTAAAGAGGATAGAAGCACATGTGACCCATGTATGTGCTGTGGGTGATATCTAGCTGACACTACCTGTCACAGAGGTGCTGCAGGAGCCACACATTCTGCAGGTCACAGTGTTTTTTATAATGACATTTATTGTTCTCCTTTTCTACCATGTATCTTTAACACTTTGTCTTAACAAGTCCAGCTGGATGTTTCTCATATCCTGGTGGGGTTCAGGATGCTTTATTCTCAATTTAGTCACTTAATCCATGAAGCAGTGTCATATCACCAGGGTGTTTGGCCACATGTCATGCAATTCAGAATTTTATTCCTAAATCTGAAATGTTTCTGGAGCTTCATGCATCCAAGATGGAAGATCCTAAAACCAGTAAAGACTGTAAGACGTAACAAAAATAGTCAGATTCCAGAGGTCTGTGATTACATATGTCTGCCAATACCTCTCTGGCAGCTCGGATCAAGTCATGCCTTAGACTTTCCCAGGTCTTACAGCAATTCATCCATCATTTTAGGATGCATTTATTAGGATGCATAATTTGTAATGAAAATTTTCCAAGACCCTTACCTGAAGCATCCTCTAGCAGCTTTTCTGTTGTTGCATGTCCAAATGACTTCAAAAAAGGGGTTTTGCTGGACAGCACTCCACAAGCATGCACTCACGTAGCACTTTGGTAAACTTATCTATAAGTACAACAGAAACTTAGAGTGAGTTGCTGTTTCCCTGTGTCAAGGACAGTTTCTTGATTGGTACTTCTAATTTTTTTCCTATGTCAGATCGTCTTGAAAACAGCTGAGTCTGTTGTATATGGTTCCAACAAACCTCCTGTGCTTCCAAAATAGCAGCATGGTAGATGAGGACCCAGGTTTGAGATGGGAATTTGCCGATTCTCCACAAGGTAAATTTCACAGAAGATTCAGTAGAGAAGTTTGGGAAAGCCAACACTGTAATTCAAATGATGCGTGAGGTTTTGCTCATAATTAAAGAAAATACAGACTGCTTCATGGTCTGTGAATCCCTTTCCAGAGATGTAGAAATAACTATTCTTCTAGAGCACTGCTAACAGTGTGCCATGTTGACTGCAGTTTCTCACTGGGAGAGAATCATCTTCCATCTCAGTTTCTCTATGTTTTAAAGGGTTTCCAGATCAAATCCTGACTTAAGGTCTCCCATCTGTGGCAGGATTACTATAGGTGTTCCTGGTATTCCCCAGAGCTGCTTTTGCTTTTACTTCCAAGGGTGAAAAGTCTACAGATATCTGGTGGAATCCAGACTGCAGACAAGAAGGAAGACAGCTGTCATGGAGTTGGGATCTAGTGGTGACACCTGCAGTGTTATAATTGCTATATGGCAGAACATCTTGAAGCTGTATGATGTGTTTTTATTGCTGAAGACTCCAGGAGGACTCAGCCCTTCTGCTTTATCTGGGACACAAAGGCTAAGCCCCAATCTTTTCTTTCAAAACCTCTGCTTGTGCTGAAAAAGAGCAACACTCTGGGACAATAGGCAGCACAAGCAAATCTAGTTCAAACTGATACCTCTTTCAGCTTGGAGGGCGCACCTTACTTAGGTAAGTGATCCTCTTGAACTGGTTTATTACTGGGAGAGGAGTCGCTGGAGTCCTTTAAGCACAGGTCTACAGCTTTCTAGCCTCAAGGGCACCCTTGTGGCACCAGGCTGGACATGTCTGTGAATACTTTACTGAAAAGTAAGGAGTCATCTTCATCTGAGTTACTCTGTTCCCAAAATGCGAGGCACAGAACATGCTGTGAGCTGTCTCTCAGAGTGGAGGAACCAAAAATGGCTCTGATCACACCGCTGGTGTTATGAGAGGCCTAACATAAACCTGGAGAACTGAGAAGCCCCTGTGTGGTCAATCAGCATCAGATTTGTATTGGCTGGGTGCCCACAGGTTGATTGGAACACACAGAGGTGTTTCTTTGGCTTCTAGGAGAAATGGTCCTTTGCCTAGAGAGTCCAAGGCAGGTCTAGGAGACCTCCACTAGAAAGGCACATACACATTCACACCACTTACTTTCTTCTCAGCTGTGTAGCTGATTCTGGACACTTTCCCAATAGCATTCCCTCCTTTATTGGATCTCCTAGGTAGAGCCTTGATGTTTGAGTGTTCCTCCTTAGGAAGTTAGAGGCTTGTTTTTCTCATTGTCTACAACTCCAGCTGGTTATCAAGAATGTATATTGAATGCCCAGCAGCAGAACCAGTAACAGATCACTGCAACTTTTTGGAGAACCTGTTTTACGGCTGTCAGTTACAGAATTTTCTTGGGGAAACAAACTTCTGGGTTTAGCCAGCAGGTCTACAAGTCCCCAGGCAAATACAGCAACTGCCTAGTGTCCTGGTTTCATCTGGAATGGAGTTAACCTTTTCTTCTTAGTAGCTAGAATAGTGCTCTGTTTTGGATTCAGGGTGAGATTCAGTATGAGAAGAATACTGATAATATACTGATGTTTCCAGATGTTGCTAAGAAATTCAGGACTTTTCAACTTCCCATGTCTTGCTAGTGTGTAGATGCACCAGAAGCTGGGAGGGAGCATAATCATAGCGACAGACCCAAACTGGCCATGGAAGTATTCCATATCATACAGAATCTTGTTCAGTATATAGATGACAATTGGCTGGGAAGCTGTCTCTCTCTCTTCTGGGATTACAGTTTAGGAACTTTCTCTCCTGCAGAATTGCTAGCCAGGAATGGGCTGGGCTTTGGTCGGTGGGTGTTGAGCAATTGCATTGTGCATTGCTCATTTGTATATGCAATTATTATTGCTATTGTTATTAGTACTTTAATTTTATTTTATTTCAATTATTAAATCATTTTTATCTCAACCTACAAGTCTCCTTACCTGTACTCCTCCAATTCTCTCCCTGATTCCCTGGTGCGGGGGGAAGGTGAGCAAGTGGCTCTGTGGTGTTTGGCTGCTGGACAGGTTCAAAACATGACTACCAAGTATCTTAAATATGTCAGTGCTACACTGTCAGCTGGGGTTAGGACACTGCTTGGATAGTCCACTTCTCCCAGAGCCATTTACAGATATCAGCCAGGCATCCAGAGTGTAATTCTATGTTACAGCAATGGCATTTTAGATGTTTTCACTCCTCAGCAGCTTCTCATCCACTCAGTTGTGCCAGGACAGCTGCCTGTAGGAACATGCCATGAAAGTCATTTGAGTTATTCCTTATTCTCATTACACACACACCTTTTTTTCTCCTCCTCCTTTTAAACCTAATATTGACATTGGTCTGACTTGTGGCCCCATGAGGAGTCATATTATCACAAACTGTGCATGGGAGGGTGATTGTATAGCCAGGGGCAATCACTTCCAGTGGTATTGAAACAGGAAAGCAAACTTGGAAGAGAGTCTCTTGGATCAGTTTCCTCACGAGAGCAGTTGTAAGGAGGAATCCCACCCTCAAGATGCTGGGAAGCTCCTACCCTACAATAAGCATGCCCCTTTGCTTAGAGGAGTTATTTGTTTGTTTATGTCCACCCCCAACATTTGTTTTTCACAGACCAGGGTAGTAAATGCTGTTATATTGGGTTTGGATTTTTTTATTCTTTTGAATAGTCTTTAGACAGTATTTTAATTGTAGCCCTCTTTTACATTATTAAGGCTACTGAAATTTGCCTTGGTTCATGACTGGACCATTTTGTCCATATATCCTCCTCTGCACAAGCTCATCTGGTCTTACAGTTCAGACAGAGGACACACAGAACCACACAGTCCTTCAGTATGACTTTTATTTTGACTCAATTAGCAACACAGAGAATAAAATTATAGTAATAAATAAATAATAAATAATAATAAAAAAACCCCCGAACCCCTATATTTCCTTTAAGTCTGGAACAAGTGAGCCCTCTGACCACCTGTAGCTAGGGAAAAAACATCAGGTCCCTGCTAAAGTCAGGGGAAAATCCCCACACCCACATGCTGCCACCACCTCAGTTCATTTGAGTCCAGGAGCCTTTCCCTTCCTTTTCCCTGTGGGTTATGTGCCTCAGCTCAGCAGTCATTCTCCTCTGCTGTTTCCCAGCCCTGTGCTGGGGTTTTCTTGCAATGCAAGACCAGCTGGCTTTTTTCCTGAATCTTAAAAAGAGCTCATATGCGCTCTCAGGGAAGACCTCCAGTCAGGTCTGTGAGTAAAGGAAAAGCCTGGGGAAATATGAACAGATAGTGTTTTATTCTCGTGATGGTGATCAGCTGGCTTGACTCTTTGTTCTTGCAGAGAACTCGATATTCTAGGGCTGAGCAAGAGGATGCCATCAACCACTTTGGTTTGAACTAGATGATTTTTAAGGTCCCTTCCAACTCAAGCCATTCTGTGGTTTTTCATGTCAACAGTCTGCAGGCAATGAAGAGGCCACCACAAGAATTCTTTCCATGTCAGAGCCTTGCTGTGAAAAACATGTACCTTGTTTCCAGACAGATTTTGGTTTTAATGTTGTGAGCCACAAGTCATCCTTATGCACCTCTGTTTGAGTAGACAACCTGCCTCTATTTCACATCTCTCCTCATGGGAAGAAAATACCAAAGATAGACTGTAAACATAAGAGTGTAAAATGGTTATACCAATGGTCTCTCTAGTTTAGCGCTCTGCAATGGCTGATATAAGATCCCTAAGGAAAGGCACTGGGAGTCAAGACATCATATAGAAGCTTCCTGTAAACAAGAGTCAAGGACATCCTGAGCTGTCATTCATACCCGGATCATCATATTCAATAGCCAGTGAAAAACTGATCCTCCACAAATTACCTAATCTCTATTTGAAGTAATATATAGTCCTGGTTTCTACAACATCCTCTAACAATAATTCTACCATCTTTGTGACATGAAAAATGAATTTCATTTTGTCTGCGGTAAAATTGCTGCGTGAGCTCACCACTGTTTCCTTTGGATTAGGCAAAAATAGATCAAACACCTCAAGTTCTATCCATTTGAAAACAAGATCTCCAGACCCCAAGTCAGGGTTTTTTTGTACCCCTCTTCTAAGTCCTTTTTCATTTTTCCACAACCTTTTTCAAATCGTGGACACATTCCAGTACCTTGTGCTGTTAAACAGAGGTAACACAATCTGTTCACTCTTCAAGATTCCATTTTTTACAGCATGTTCTCATGTATCTTCCTCCCTGGAGTCTTGTCTTCCAGGATACTGTATTCTGTTCTGGAAGTGTGTTCTACATACTTTGTTCCTCAACATATAACCTTATGTCTTAATTTTAAGTGTGATTTTACCAGGGGTCTTTGGAGGCAGTTGCTTTCCATTAACCTTGGCAAATATGAAGTGTGCACCATGCCAGAAGACACAGTCACACCTACAGAGCTGCGAAGCCCTCCTAACCACATTCTGGCAGCATAAGATAGCCATGGACATCAGAAAGCAGTTGGAAGTTGAACAAATCATGTGGTAGCCTAGCACTGGAAGCTCACAGAGTCACTAGGACACTTTAATCTCACCAATAAGGCATCTGAAGTCTTTATATAGGACACAGAAGCATAAGCTGCTTTATCTTCTGCTCTTATGCACACTGTATAGCTAGAGAGGGTTCTTTGGTCTTTTGTAGCTTTCTGAGAAAAATCTGACAGAGAAGCCTGTTACAGTGGAGAGAACGCTGCTCAGTGTGGCCTGTTCATGTCCTGGGGAAGAGGACCTGGCATCTGCAAACAGAAACTTCTTAGAACCAGGAAAAATTATAAACGGCACCAAACAAAAAAAAATTGACCTTAAACCCATGTTTTCCCCATGTGGCCTTAATTTCATCACAGTCACCAACTCCTGGCAGAGCTTCCTAATATTTAGTTAATTGGATCTTCACCTTGGGAACCCAGATCTCTCCCAGTCCCCATCATGACACAGGAGGTCCCACCTCTTATTGAGAATTTTAAAGCCCCTTTACACAGAAGTATAGTTTGATCTCTTTGATCCCAGCCTCCTTTGAGGGTAAATAAGAGTCAGCCCTGATACCATCAAAGCCTGCTGTAGGTGCTGTAATTATAGCTATCATGATGAGAATGGAGGTACCTCCAGAGCCATCAGTGTCTCTTTGGAGTGATGAAGGCTAGCCAAATGCCAGGCTTCATTCCCAAGGGCTCAGCAATCTTGTCTTCATGGCACAAGAAAAGCCACATCTGCTATACTGTGGGACGTTGACACACTGGAGCAAGTCTAGCAAAAGGCTCTAAGATGGCTGTAGCATGGAGGACATGATGCTTGACAAGGGACATTTGTTCAGCATGAAGAAGAGGGAGGATCTAACTGCTGCCTGCTACCACCCAAAGGCGGCTAGAAAGAAGATAGAGCCAGACTTCTCTCAGACGTGGACAGAGAAAGGGCACGAGACAAGAAGCACAGGTCGTAATAAATGAAATTCCTGGAACACAAGGAAAAAGGTGTTTCAGCAGTGGAACAGGTTTTCAGAGAGGCAGGAGAGTCTCCACTATTGGAGGTATTCAGGATTTGCCCAGCCCAGGCTCTGAGCAACCCAGTTGAGTTTGAGAGTCACGCTACTGGGAGCAGAATGATAAGAGTGGAGACCCCAGAGATCCCTTCCCACATGAATCTTCCTGTGATGCTGTGACTAACAAGTGGGTTTATTTGATTTTGCATTCTTTCTTAGTGGAGCAATAGAAACTATCTTACAAAATGATGCAGGCTGCTGACTGCCATGAGTGACAAATGGAGAGGAAATTGCAGAAACGGCTCAGCTGCCACCACACTCTGAATTGCAATCTGTCACACAATCATGTTAATCCAGCATAAATGTGTAGTGTTGCAGAAAGGGGAAATCCCATCTTCCCTTTCACCTCTCCTGCTGCCCGTCTTTTGTCAGCACTGATGAGCATCAGAAAATTGAGCCAGCTGAAAACTGAAGTACAGAGAAATAAATCCATTTTTATTTTCAATGAGCCCTTTCAGTTTAAAAATGCACCATCTCCCTCCACAGCAGACTTTGTTCAATGCAAAGTGACCTGGGATCACCAAATCAGAGATTCTCTTCTCTTCACGAGTATTCTGAAGTGCTGCTGTCCCCTTCCTTGCTGTGCCATCATCCACATGAACCTTCCCAGGGATTGTATTCTTCCGCAAATGATTTCCCATAGTGTCACATGTTCCTTTAGTTACCCTCTACTTTTTTTACCTCTATTTTTCCCACTGAGAAATACATAACATATCCTTTATTTGTAAGTATTTGTCCGCAGTTTCCAGAGCTCCAGATTTTTATAAGATGTGAGCTCATGTTCTCCTGCCATGATGTACCATGAAAACACAGCACATGGACCAGATCTACATTTTCACAGTTCCTGAAGACATGTGCAGCCAAGCATAGAGCCAGACCTCTCTGTGCCCTGTGCAATGCTCATGCCTCAGCATCTGAAACAAGTCTAAGGTGCCTCTTCTGTGTCAGAGAGACCCATGCTGCTGCCAAGAGTAAGACATAGAGAGGATTTGAGCCCCACGAGCAGAAGGCACATCCTTCTGTGGCAGTTTTTCTTTGAGGGGATATATGTATTGTCAGTTAAGAGTAATAACAGCAACTGGGGATCTGAGCATGGCATATGTGGATCAGCATATCTCTCTCTTGGCACCCAGGAGACCATTGATATTCCCTTGGATCAGCTGCTGGAAGGTCTTACACAGCAGACACAACCCACATCTGGTCTGGAGATCACCCAGGCCAAAATATCTCTCAGGAAAAGCAGTCATACAGTCTCCTCACAAAACTATCTAGACACTGTCAAACTGAAGAAGCCACAGCTAAGAAGGGGTTTATGTGTAATCTGTTGTGGGAATGTAAGTACCCTGGTTTCACTACCTGTCCCAGCATCATCCTCTCAGCCAGTTCCTGACATCACTCCTACCACCAGTCTTGGTGCTGGCAGCTCTTTCAGAGGTTTGTTTGCCAGCCATTTCTGCCAGTGCTCACGCACTTTCTGGACTATCCCTGATGTTCAGCACTAGTCTGCCACCCAAGCTCTGCTGCTGGCACTGTAGCTTCCAGCCTTCCAGGGCCCAAGGACTCTGTAGAAGGTCAGACTCGTTCTCTCCAGCTGCTCCTGGGAGAACCACATTTTGGGAGTCCCACTCTCAGACCAAGGTTCAGCTCCTCTCAGAGCACTCCTCAGCTTCTTTCATCCCATACCCGAGTCAAGGGAATCTTTTAGGACCATGCTGCTACTGTCCCAGTCACTCGGTGACACGTGGCACATTGGATCAGTGCCTTACTCCTTCACCTCAGCGTCAGGCCACTGCAGTTGAGAGCTTTCTCCTCACAGCTGGCATGCTTCTCCCATTTCTTACATGCATTGGGGTCCTGGGTACCTCATTACTCTTGAGAAAATTCCCTGCAGCCCTGGGACATTTGGGAGGCTGTTACATATTTTTGCACTGGATTAAAAGCATGGCACGAATGCTGCGGTGAGAAGTGAGTCAAAATGTAACCTAGCTTGTTTGCAAGGATTTTTGTAGTTGATTTACCTCATCCTCTGTGTTGCAAAACACAGAGGCTGTGGCATCAAAGACATCCTGTAGCATCAAAGACATTGTTTAACTAGATATTGGCCAAGGTACCCATTTCCATCACCACCGCCACAGGTAGTTGTGGATGTCCAAAGAGGATCCTGCAGTATTTCATCTCTCCCCCAGGAAGGGTCTGGTGGCCTTTTGAAAGAGAACAGTTAAACACTTCTCTACATTTAATACTGGCCAGATACGAGATACTAGCTGCCAAATATACCAATGAGTGGTGAAAAATCTCTTCAGTGATTAAATCACTGGGGTTTTTCAGCAGAAATGCAGCTCAACGGCTTCAGTCAGCACCCCCCCCCAACGTTGTTCCTGACTTTCTTATTCAGGTTTCTCTGGGATATTCAGCTGTCTTCTGATGTCTGTCATATAAAGATTTCTTGCCTTTTACCACTGTAAAAAAAAAGAGGCTGCAGATTTGTACAAAGAATCCTTAAAGCTATGCTTTCTTAAAAGTGATCCCATGGGAATTTGGGAAGCAGGCCACCACTAGACTCTCCTCAGCTCCACATCAGAGACCTGTGGTGACTCAGGCACTGCCCATTCAGCAAATCCTCTAAAAAGGACCTTTTCAAAAGAGCCTCCCAATAAATGTCAGTCAGCCAGCCACTCTTCCTCCTTCTGGCATTTCTACAGAGGAACATTTTGGGTTTGCCCAGATCTACTGTGAGATGTGAACTTTCTCTTTTCTAATCGTCTTCTCCTCACCTCTTTTTGGGATCTGTGACCTCAGATAAATGGGTCCCCTCCTCCAAGATGACTCTCTGACATGTGGTGTCCTGTGGCCCTAGGAAGCTAACATGCTGCTTCCAGACATCACGGAGGGGCAACCACTTCCTCCTGTAAGAAAAGGAAAGAAGCACATTTGGTACACCTGGTACACCCTGAATTTAGAAAAGCCAAGCAATTTAATACATAGAATAGATCTCAGGTTGGTGCATTGGTAGAACCTGTCACAGGTCTTTGTGGGGGAAGAGTGGATTGCATCCCTCAGGGGTGCCCATTTCAACACACTTTCTGATTGTACATATTACACATGGCCTGCCAAGCCATGGGCACCAGTTCTTTCTGGTTCAGGGTTCTGCTGCTTTGCCCCTGCTGCAAATTGTCCTCAGTGCCTCTGTCCTGGGTGCACAGAGAAGGGCAGCTCCACTACTTCACCTTACAATTAATCCCAGTCTAACCCATGGAAACCTCATTGTTTGTCCAAGTCACCTGTCCAGGTACCAACGTGCCCAGCAGCTTTTACTTACACTACATCCCATGCCAGATCTTCCTTTCTGTCTCCCCAGGCATGGCTGTTTCTGTTTACACTCCCTCATCACAAAGTTATTAGTTATCTCTTATTAGTAAGTAGATTCTTTTTGCTTGTTATGTTTGCAAACAGCAATCAGAATGTTTTATATGAGGTCCTTTTGGTAAGTATTCAATCTCAGAGACGCACAGACCAGCTGATCTCAAGTTGCACAGCTGATAACCTGGTCTTCAAGTCACAGCACAATTTCTTAGGTCAGGTAAAGCCTTCACATAAATTATAGATGCCCTCAAAAAGTCATCATGAAGCAGAAGACTGTGACTAGCTTTAGACTTCAAGCTGCAAGGACCAAAACATGAAAGTGGAATCTCAGAGAGAAAAACATGTATCACGGAAATATGGAAATGCAACGGAAAATTCCTTCAGCAATACTAATTCAATGATACTGCAGAATAGTGTTTTCTATTCTGACTTTTCATGGTAAGCGTAGTTTGCACTCGTAAGAGATGCAACGAAAGACAAGAAAAGCAATGTGCGAGGTGACTGATGCAGGTAAGTCTGGAACCTGGCTGAAGCTAACTAATGCCTAAAGTGGACAAAGGAGGATTTAGAGATCTGGGCTTCTGTATCCCTGTCCTGGACTACTGTCATTGTAGTCAGTCCCTCATTCTTCATGTCTCTGCTGGAGTCCCGCATGTCCCTGGCAGCCCCTCCACCCAGAAGACCCATGCAGGTAGTTCTGAGAAGACGTCCCCATGCTGATCTTGCTCGAATCACTGTTATTTCTGTGACAGGGTCCTGTTCTGGGAGATGACAAAATGCCATTCAAGGGAGTCAGCGTTTAAAATGGGTCGTTAGAAAGGAACGTCACAGGTGTCTTTGCTAAAGATAGCCTGGTGCTGAGTAAAACGGTGCCTCCCAAACCTTCATTTCACAACATGCTCGCTCAGCATAACAACCTCTCAGCCCCAAAACCCCCCTCAGTGCCAAGCAGCTCCTGGCACTTTCCATCAGTCTCTTATGACCACGTCTCAGGAAGTGGCAGCGGGATGGGAATACATCTCTCTCCATTGCTGAGGCTAAGAGTGCAGAGAGGGTTGGGACTGGGGGGAAGAGCAGCGAGCCCGATGTGTTGGGTGAAGCAAGGGAGGGGGAGCAGATGATGCTGGGCTGCAGTGCTGTATGTGTCTCCCCACCACAGTTCCTTCTCCCTTCTCTCTCTCCACCCACACACTCACACCATACTCACGCTGCTGATTCAGGGGAAAGAGAGATTGATGCTTTCTGCTTGGACTGGGCACGACAAACTGTTTTTCTTGAACAGGAGGAAAAAACACCTCCTGCCAACTGTCACAAGTTCTTCCCCATTTTCTCTTCTCTTTTCACTCTTGCAATCCCATAGGCTGTGTAACAGAGGGCACGAAGGACCGCTACAAAGCAGTCCACCAGGGACGCCAAGGCACACAAGGTTGCATCAGGCTCCTGGACACCAATCCCTGTGCTCAGGAGGCTGAAGAGCCATGCGTGATAAAAGAGACAAGAGCTGTCAGCATAACAAGGAGCTGCTGAAGTGAGGCATACCACTTGCTCTCTTTTATCTTCCACCTTCACCACACAGCTGAGAAAAACTAGAAAACGAGTAAGGATCCTTCCACAGTGAAGTGGCCACTCTGAGTCACCTCACTTCCCTCACCCCCAGGAAAAGCCCCAGCTCAGCCCTCAAGTGATGAGCTGCCAAGGGGCTTGGGTGTCTGACACCTGTCATGAAGGGCTGATTAAGTCTGAAAGAGTCAAAGCCAGTGGGCTGCTGGAAAATGTGAGCCACAAGAGTGAGGGTTCCCTGAGGCAAAAGGGGCCCCAGGATGAGACACATGGATGGAAATATCTTGGCCTATGCAAAGCTCATCAGCTACATGGCAGTTAGGATGAGCCGCCTCAATGAACAAGCTTGAGTGAGTAGGTTTTCCCCAGTGCTGGTAGAAGAGGACGGTCACTTCCTACACCCCTCACAGTGCCACAGCAAGCAGACCCTTTTCTCAGTGCTGGTTGCTTCTCCTGGATGCTCCTCTCTGTCTCCTCGGGTCACCTCAGCTTTGTCCCACACTGCACCTGGATTCTGGATTGTTGGGTCACATGTACCCTGACTGAAGCTTACCACAGACCCTGTCCTCATGCTGCCTGTGAACTGGCCAATGAGAAAAAGTCAAGAAATCAGCACATTTGAAGCATTAAAGAAGGAAAAGAAAAGAAAAGAAAAGAAAAGAAAAGAAAAGAAAAGAAAAGAAAAGAAAAGAAAAGAAAAGAAAAGA
>WTSP01023259.1:0-48796 GCA_025331215.1 Actenoides lindsayi | reverse complement strand
AAATATTTTGAAATGGGTGTTGTAGGACTTTAGCCAATCACCCTAGGAGATGGGTGATCACTGACCAATCGCCCTATAGGACTAGGGTATATAAAACGGGGTTATAATTTAATAAAGTTGCTTCTTTTGCCTTCTCTTGCTGAATTTGTGTGTTGCTGAATCTTTCCGCTCCCAGTATTAACAGCGATACGGGTTATCTTTTCTTCCAGTCACAGACAGCAACACTGGAATGAACAGACAAATACAGTCTATTAATACATGGCTCCATAGCTGGTGTCACCATAACAATTTTGACTTTTTTGACAATGGGATGACCGATACAGTGCCAGGCTTGCTGGCATCAAATGGGAGACTCCTTTCTCAAAGGGGGAAGTGAGTCTTTGCACAAGAGTTTGCGGGGCTGATTGACAGGGTTTTAAGCTAGATTTGAAGGGTGAGAGGGATGTAACCGTGCTTACTAGAGAGGTCCCTGGGTGTAGCACCCCAGTACTTGTTGGGCAGCATGATGATAGCATTTTTGAGAACCAGAAGGCCTTCCACCCTTCAAGGGCAAAAACTATGCACTCAACTCCCTCTCTGAAATGCTTATATATCAATGCATGCAGCATGGGGAATAAGCAGGAGGAATTGGAGATCTATGTTTGATCACAGGGCCATGATCTCATTGCAATTACAGAGACACGATGGGAGAGCTTGCATGATGTGGCGAAAAGAGACTGAACTGCGTGGTTTAAGCAAATGATTTATTTGAAATCTAATGTGCCACTAATGGAGTTTTTTATGGATACAATGGAAGAATGCACTATTACAACCTAAAAGCAAGAATATGATATAACATATTAGAAAGCGTGCTAAATATTATACATATATTAGTTAATCGCCTGTGCTTCCGAACTTGCAGCATCTAAATGTTCACTTACCACTCCAGGTAAGGGCTCTCAATTTTAGAAAAGTTACCTTGGCCGATGTCCTGACCAAGGGGGAAGGGTATCCATACAGGTGAGCGTTGGAGAGGCGACTCCCCAAAAACTAAACTAAACCATAGCATTTTTATCCCCTGTTTTAATGACTGATTATACAGTTTGAATATACAAGGCTGTCGCTGAAACACCCCTGGTGCTTGTGGCAAAACTATGCCTGATTGGATTATGCTGTCTGGATACACAAAAGTTGTCTGCTGAAACCACCACTGAAGCCCTTCAGGCTCTCCTTATCTTAATTTCTCAGGAAGATGAATAGTGGCTTAAATTGAAACTCAGGACATACCATTTATTGAGGAATTTCAAGGCTCAGTTCATGTTTTGGTTCTTTGTGTGTTGCAGCATGGCCCTGTTTGGCCTGGGGCTTATGGACAACTCAAGGCTGAGCCATCTATGCAGCTCCCCGTGTGTTGTCCCTGCATAGATAGGACGATAGACAGGCAAATCAAGGCCGAGTCATCTGCACGCACAAGATGATACTGAAACTGGCTTATAAACTATGAGCCAGAAAACCTGTACATATGACTGTAACGTTGTCATAGATGACTATGTACTTTTTAGGAAAGATAGACCAGTAAGGCAAGGTGGTGGCATTGCTCTTTATGTGTGAGAGGAAGTGGAATGCATTGAGCCCTACCCAGGGGGGATGAAGAACATGATGAAAGCTTATGTGTAATAATTAAAGCACATGCAAATATGGTCGAAAGTGTTGTGGGTGTCTTCTACAGACCACCAAAACAGGAAGAGGATGTTGATGAGGCCTTCTACAGGCAGCTGTAAGTAGCCTCAAGACCACATGCCCTGGTGCTCATGGGTGACGTCAATCACCCTGATATTTGTTGGAAAGGCTACACAGTAAGGCATACTCAGTCTAGAAGGCTCTTGCAGTGCATCGATGATAATTTTCTAACGCAGGTGGTGGAAGAGCCAAGGAGGAGAGGTGTGCTGCTGGAACTTGTAATAACAAACAAAGAAGGTCTGGTGAGGGATGTGAAGGTTGGAGGCAGACTTGGTGGTAGTGATCATGACATGGTGGAGTTTGGTATCATATGAGGAAGAAGCAGGGCAATAAGTAGAATTGCAACCCTCGACTTCAGGAGAGATAAGTTTGTCCTTTTCAAAGACCTCCTTGGATAAATCCCTTGGGCTAAGACTCTAGAAGGTAGGGGGACCCAAGAGAGCTCATTAATATTCAAACATCAGCTCAAGATATGTGCATTCCTTTGAGTAAAAATATCAAGTAGAGAAGGCAAAAGATCAGCATAGATGAGTAAGGAGCTGCTGGAAAAACTTATGTGGAATAAAAGTTCACAGTATGTGGAAAAAGGCACTGATCGATTGGGAGAATTGGGAGGAATGTTGCCAGGGTATGTAGGGATGCAACAAGGAAGGCCAAGGCCCTCTTGGAATTAACTCTGTCAAAGGAAGTAAAGGAGAACAAGAAGGGCTTCTGCAAGTACATCAGTGGTAAAAGGAAGAAAAGGGAAAATGTGGGCCCACTGCTGAATGAGGTGTGAGCCCTGATAACAGAGAATGCAGAGAAAGCGGAGTTACTGAATGCCTTCTTTTTTTCAGTCTTTACTGCTAAGAGCAGACCTCAGGAATCCCAGACCCTGGAAGTAAGGGAGAAAGCCTCAAGGGAAGAAGACTCTTCACTGGTTTATGAGGATTGGGTTAGAAATTGCTTGGATAAACTGAATACACACAAGTCCATGGGCTCCAATGGGATGCACCCACAAGTGCTGAGGGAGCTGGCTGATGTTGTTGCTCTACCACTCTCCATATTTTTTGAAAGGTCATGGAGAAGGGGAGAGGTGCCTGAAGACTGGAGGAAAGTCATTGTCACTCCAGTCTTCAGAAAGGACAAGATCGAAGATCCCAGAAATTACAGACCAGTCAGCCTCACCTCCATCCCTGAAAAGGTGATGGAGCATCTCATTCTAGAGATCATATCTCAGCACATGGAAGACAAGGTTATCGAGAGTAGCCAGCTGTCCTGGTTTGAGTGAGAACAACTAATTCTGTTCAGTAATTTTAGTTTTCAGCTCAGTTCTTCTAACTAACTGCACTTTCTGAAGGTAGCAGCCTGTTTCTCACAGACAGTGTCTGCTTCTAGCAGTGATAACACCTCATGTTTAGAGTTACTACCAAAGATTGGTATCAAAAGATTGATCAAAGATCAAGTAACTGTCATTTTTGTATCAGAGTGTATAAAATGTTTTGTATCAGAGTGTATAAAAAATAATTAAAAAAAAAAATTGATTTTCCAATGGTAAAACTTTTCAGCAGGATATTACTAACAAGCTCTATTTACTGTGTACTTCCTGGAGCTCTCATGCAAAGCTGAACAGATCAAGAAATTGGCATCTTATTGTACATTTGTAAATTTAGACCTCGCTTTGGCAACAATTATCGACGTTAAGGACCACTTACTCTTGTGATATCAGTCTCCTGTAGTGTAAAGCATAGAGATACCTCTACCTCAGCTACATTATCTAGTATAAGAGTGGGAATGAGGCAAGAATGGGCACGGAAAGGTGAAATTTAGGAGGGGTTCTTTAGAACTGATTTCAGGGTTTTGTATTGCTACCACACATATCAGATGGATGTAGAATTGTGATTACCATTACAATTTCTAAATGCCTGTGGCCTGGTGTGCACACCAGTATAGCACAAGATACTGTGCCTAGGCATGCCTGTACTGAGGTAAGCCTGTCACAATGTCTGCTAAAGGATTTGATTTGCCAGGATAGACAAGAAGAAACAAGAATGAGAAGTTCATTTCAAAACACACCTAGAAAAACAAGCAAAGCAAAACAAAACAAAACAAATAAAACAAAAAAACCAAAAACACAAAACCAAAAATACACAAAACAAACAAACAACAACAAACAACAACAACAATAACAACGACAACAACAACAACAAACAAAACCCCACAAACAACCAAAACTCCACAGAAATTGCTCCTTGGTTTTCCTTTGCATTCTACACATCATATGCCGGATAGATAACTGATGCAGCCAAGAGAGGATGGACTGAAAACCCAACATTCCATTTTGGCTGTTTTGGAAAAACTGTACTAAGTGTGCAGGGTATTACAAATCCCAGCTTAGGAGAGCTAGACTTCCCCTTTCTCTCTTTCACAACTGTGAACTACTGCCCTAGAGCTAGGCATCCAGCTTTCAGGTTTTGTGGCACAGTCTCTCTGTGCCTGTATTTCACTCCTGATTTGAACCCCAGGCTCCCAACTGTAATGTCTGAATTGGGTGGTACACTCAACTTCACCTGGCACAATGCAGATGGAGCAGCCAGCTAAGCCAGTCACTAAGGAAGACTTCAGATCTGAGAGCCTTAATTTAATTTATTTCCTTGACAGTTGCAATTATGAAAAGATTTCTCATACAGACAGCATTGTGTGGGGACCACTTCCCTACCATAAATACCAAAGTCACAGGTAGCATGTGGAAGGTCCAGGTTGCTCGCACATCTGACCTCCTCTGATCCACATCAGGTATCAGAAACTCTCATAAGCCTAAACGGCTACCTACTCATTCACTCTCCTTCTTTAGCAGCAGTCTGGTATACAAAGTATGTATTGTCTGTGCCCGAGATCAAGGCAACATATGGACTCTGTACATCAGGTCACTAGAATACATACTTGAGAATGAGGCTAAAGTCTCCAGTATGGCAATATTTAATTTATTCTTCAGCAGTAGCAAAAAAGATAATATGAAACACAGAACCCCTTCTATCCAGTCGCTCTGTGTTAAGCAGAGGACATCTCCATCTTCATCCTCCACATCTCAGCTAAGTGTTTATTGAAGTGAGGTAAAAGTCAGTGAGCAGCTCCCTTGGCACTGTTTTGTGTAACACTTTGTCTGCTCAGCACTTTCAGAGGACATCTGTTTGACTGGATCCCAACAGTGAGACAAGCAGAGGAACATACAGCTCACGTAGTGCCAGCAGTATTTTCTTCCAAGTACCCTGATGAGATCAAGATGTGGTGGTCCTGTGACAGCATCTTAGGATGCAGATCATTAAAAAATCTGTCACAGAACTGCTGGTTCTCATTGTTCACCCCCACACTTTCTCTCTTGCCTCATCAACTCCCACCCTTGGTCATTTGTCCTTGCCCCATACTGCCTACTCCATCATGCTCATGCAAATCTATATCAGATGGTAAACAAGATAAGGACCTCATGCATAACTAGTAGCCAAAGCAGTTTCTTAATCCATTTCACCTTGTGTGGGCACACAAAGACTTGCATTGGCAGAGAAGCAGCATGGCATGAAGAGAGAAACTCTAGTCAAGAACAGGGAGGAAAAAATTACAGCTTTAGTTGGTCTAAGCTGCTACTCAGTAAAGTTATGAACTATGTACAAGAGTAACACAACAAAGGAATTCAGGCACCTCTATGGCCTGATGCAGCAGGAAAGTAGTTAGGAGATTTGGGGGGGGATGACTTTGCCCCCTTTTTCCTATACCTTGTGTCTGCTCATCACACTATGACACTGTCATGGTTCTTCACTTTCCTCTGTGCTTTGTACTCTGTGACTGATACCTTATGCTTTTTGACTACTACCTTAAATTTTGAACTTCTGGTCATAGACGTCAGAATCTGTGAAGCTACTGTACCTCAGCTGAGGCCACTATCAGTGTTAGCATTCAAAACTTCAGCCATTCGGAAAAAGTAGTAGATATTTTGAAAGGCTTCCCCAAATACTGCATCAGCAGAAGCAGTATGTTACTGCAACAAACTAGAATTTCTGGGCACATACAGAGAAATTTCTTTCAAATAGGGAAGGTCTGGGAAAATATTTTGAGAAATATTTTGAGAAATATTTTGAGAAATACTAAGAGAAAATGTTCTGTATAGTTTGCTGCACTTCCCAATGAGACTGTAGTTTCAGTTTGTCTTCCAACAATATGGTCAATATTAAACAATAACCACCAAGTTTAGTGAAAGCTTTTGGTTTGCTCTGGCATACCTTTATGTCAATATATCTTCAACTCTGAATCCATTATAACAAGGTCTGAGTGACCATGACAATTTCCAGTATGCATTGTCAAGTTTCATTCACATCACTCATAAATACAAGGTAAACGGAGAACCTAACTTCAGCAATGTTAGTTTGCTTTACTAGTGCCTCTCAGTTCTCCTTTTCCAAGTCATCTTCATGTGATAAACCTAAACTAGAAAATACAATTGCTAAAAACACATTCCAACAGCACTTGAAAATTATCTGTTCTCCAGAAAGTACTTTACAAATATACAAGGATTATCACCAGTCAAGTATCCAAGAGAATAAAAGAACAGATTATTCCAAACAGAAAAATATTCAGTTCAGAAAATCTTATTCAATCAAACCCAAATACTGTCTCAGTGGTTTTTAAACTATCAATTACAACAGGCATACTGTAAAGTCCAAATTTTCAAAAGCTAATAACTTAGAAAACAACTGAATATGAAATACTTAAGTGTACTGGAAGTGTAATTATTAGCTTACTGTTCCTCCTAGTTTAGCACTGCTAGCTTATACATGGAATACAGACATTGTTTAGACATCAACATATTTAACTGGATATTTTTAAAAGTTGGTGGGAGATATTTATCCCAGATCTTCTATTCTTGTGCAGTGGATATGAGGTGACTCAGAAATTAAAGCAAGAAAAGCAGGAACTCTAAAGTAAGCTGATGGGTCAATATCATGGTGAATTCTCAGAGTTCTAATGAGATTTAATATTGGTATGCCTACACCTTTGTCCAAAATACCTATATGCAACAAAATTTCCCTACAAACTGTTTCATCTATCAGACTTAGCTTCCTTCATTTTCTTGTTAGAATCTATTCTAGAAAACAATATGTGCATATTCTTCAAATTTCTTGGGTCTGTACATGATCATCTAGGATCCTGTATACCCCTCTGGAGCTGCAGACCTCCTCATTCTTTGCACCTGAATGAATGAAATGAAACTTGAATCTTAGCCAAAAAAAAGAGGAAGGAAATTTAGAGATCAGAGTATGCCATTACTTTCCTGAAGGCCAAGATTTTCCCTAAAGGATTCCTACATGAATTCCACATATCCTGATTTAATCAGAACATGTCTTCTGTACAGTCACAGAACTTTATTTAAAGATTTTAAGTAATGCAGAAGCCATCACTAGAATTAACAAGTTGTGCTGATTGACAACAGTCCTCACTAGTAAAAATACACACTTGTCTGAATTTATTTCACTTTACCTTTCAGCTGAAAAATCCCGTCATACCTTTTAAAGCTAAACGGAGGACCCTTCCATCAGAAATGTTCTCTTCAGCTACACATACAACACAAGTGAAAACTGTTCAACTATCTCTCAGGTAAACAAAATGGATGGAGTTCTTCTAGTCTGTCTCTTAATGTAGTCTTCTAGACTAGGAATTATTACTGTAGCTTTCTTCTGAATCTATTGATGTGAAAGTATCTCAGTTCTGGCATTGGTGGATATTTTATCAGGACTGATGGTGACCCAACTCATATGTTAGTGATTTGTTTACCTAAAGAGATATGGACAAGGAGACTAAGAACACCATTGCAGCAAAATGTATAGTGCTTTTCTTTAGCTGTGTTCACCATTTGTAAAATACAAGACTGACTGATATGCAAACACAAATATTTTTGTCTTTAATTTATAAATTCTCTTCCACATTTAACTGAATGAACAGTGTTTTGTCATTTTAAAAACTTATTCTTTCAAAAAAACTTTTACTAACTTTATAAAGCATTCAACAATGTTTATAACTATTTAAGCAGTTGCTAACTAACTTATAGATTCCTGGAATCAGAGCTATTTATGTTAAGGACTTCATAAACTATGTAAATTATGTGTGTCTCACCCTCTGAAATGAATAACTCAGTCATTCCTCACTAAGGCTTTGGCATGTTGTGGGGTAATTGGTGATCAAATTTGTTGCTACTGTATTCCCATCCTGTGTCTCAAGATGAAGATAAACAGTTTTTATTTAGTTCAAATATGGCATAAGAAAACTTTTCAGATTATTTCAGATTGCTGAATGCTCTCCACATGCAGAGGTCTGGTCAAACCAGTCCGAACGCAACTGGTGCTGCTGTACATAGCAAAGGACGTGGTTCTTATATACAAGGCAATGAACTGTGGATAAAAATCTCAACTAAAACAACAGGAAAAAAAACTGTAAGATTTTTCTAAATGTCTGTGCTTGGATGGAATTTCACACTCATTTGATCAGGTGTAGCCTATTTATCTGACGTTAGAAAGGGAATATTTTAAAAGTATGTTTGAATAAAGAATATTAATCTGTTCATATATAGTATAGTTGTAGATTATATATGTTTATGTATATCAAACAATTGTCATTTGATTTTTTTCTGCCATCTGAAAACAATAATGTTTTACTGTCCTGATTTCATAATATAGGTATGTTGTGTAAATAGAAAGCTGTTCGATTTCTATTAAAGATTAAATGTACTCAATAAGCAGAGGAGTTGCAGGAATATAATTCAATTTAAGACCAGTAATTTGTGTAAATAAATGTCTAATATGAAAGAATCACCACAAGTGGAAATTAGGAATGTTCAATTTTTCATGATACTTATCAAAAGAACAAAAGAGTTCATGCTCATTAAAAAGTTCTAAAAATAACAAGGTTCAGTTTCTCCTATGGGTTCATATGAATTTTTTATTTTCCATTTTAAAATTAGGATTGTGCCATATACATGCTTTTTTCTGCATACATGAATTGAATTTAAACTTTTCTATTAAATTATTAACAATGGGTTTAGTATGCTCTAAGGTGAGTAAATTAAGAAATCTTGGACTGTAGGAGCTGCAGAAAGTGCCTGTATCAAGGGAACTGGTGATAAAATTTCCTGAAATTATCTTGAAATAGGTACTTCAGACTTCTTCGCAACAAGAAGAAATGTGATGCCTGGTTTCAGCTCTAGTCTTTAGGGTCTTTTGATTAGTTCACTGATTGACAGATTAATGCTGGTAGATTACAGCACGCAATACATGTATCATTTAATTATCTATGTATCAGGTTGTCCTTAAAATTTGGAAATATTTTTACCCAAATGCTAAAGGAGCAGAGAGAATACTTACTTTTAATAAGTGTGGTCGCTTTTGATCTTTAGCAACAGATCATGTCAAGTATATACAAACCCATTCTAGATTTGTATTTCAAAAAATAATATTAGAGGTAAGCATGTGGTGAATGACTAACTTTCCAACAAAGTGAAAACACAGCAGAGTCAGGGAATAAACTCTTTTTGAGAGGAATAAAGTCCAGCTAAGGACTGGTGTTCAGGACTGTGATTTTTTTTACACAGAAACACAATTGCTTATCATGGATTTAAATATAATCATTATGGAAGAAGTAAATTCTGAGGTCTTTCATGACTGCCATGACAAAGACTCTTCCTGTGCAATTTACCACCAAACAGCTCCAGACTACACTTTTTTTCAGTGTATCATTTGCATCATTTGAACACTGCTGTGGCAGGCATTCAAGTTTCAGGTTGACAAGACACTATCCTGTTGACTGCAGTTTTAGTCAGTTTTGTCTGCTGAGACATAAACACTTCCGGTAAAACTGTGATCTGTACTGTGCAAGTAACCTTCATGCTCACTACAGTCATCTTATAGAAATAAATATTTGTGATTATATAGATTGTTATTTTATATAAAATTTTCCTTTTCCATAGACCTCTATGTAAGAAGGCATTTCAGAGAAAATGCCTTCCTTATGAATTTCAGCATTAGCTCCATCTTTTTATCTATGGACATAACTGAGCTTGATTAAGCTTAGATGTGATTAGACTTAGATGTGGCTAAGATATTTTACTGATCTCCAGGCTGAGTATCAGTTCCCCATGGTAAGATTCTGATAGAGTTTTAGATAAATGAAATTTGATATCTACATTTGAGCTATTTGCTTTAGGCTGCTCTTGCAATTCATGGAGAAAAGTAAGTGCTTCTTAAGGGCAGTTTGGCTGTCCTGTTTTAGCCTCTTTAGTGATGCCTACTTTCTTCCACTGACCACAGAGAGGACATAGGGTGACTGCATCAGGACTGGACACCATACTTATAAGTTACAAAGTTACAGCAGAGGTATCCATCCTCAGCAGTGAAGGTGTCTTGAATGTGTCTTGAGCCTACTGGCAGCCTTTTTATTCTTGGGCCACAGAATGTTGTCAACTTGCCTCCAGTTCCTGGGTAAGTTGAATGAAGTGTTTTTCCTTCTGTTCATTTGATCATCTTCCCATAGCAATGCTTGTGCAGGATTACGAAAAGTTCTGTGTAAAACATCTGTTATGTACCTCCCGTACAAGACGTTGCATGATATTCTCAGCGTGTGTATCTTTTTCCCGTCAAACCCGGATAATTATGTATGTCTTCACTTTCTGAAGTTCAGGTGAAGTCAGTATCTGTATTGCAGTCTGTGTCAATCAAAATGTAGGAAATGTTAATCATTCTCAACTGTAAATATAAGGTAGGATAGTTGTTATCCCTTTACAGTGGATTTCTTATTCTTTGCTCAGAAGATTTTTAATTTGTGCCACATGTTGCATCCACTGCTCACACAACTTGAACTTAGCACCAGAAGCAAGGAATATGTTTTTTGAAAAGTAGGCATTTGAAGCCTGACTAGTCATTCAATTAAGCCAAGACTTCAGGCACTTTAGAGTGAACCACTGGAAACATTTTTGACTGAGGATACCTGCCATGATGACATGAGTTAGTAGTGCTATTAACAAAGTCAAAATATCTAGGAATAATAAAAATACTATGGAATATTATTTCAGCCACTGTATTTTAGAAGAAATTTTGTCTAATCTTTCTACTTCACCTAATAAAGTGTTTAATACTGACAGTGCTTATTGAAATAATTACCTTTATTTGTCTACCATGAAGTTCAGAGGAATGATAACATCAATAATAACATTATTTGGAGAAAATAAAATAGGCAGACTAATTATAGAACTCTGCTTAATAAAAAAACAACTCCGTTGCCTTTAGCATTGACATAATATAGTATGTTATAATGATTATATTTTTTAGGGGGAAATAACCAGCATGTTTGTCTCACCATCTTTATTATTTAAATTATCATACATTATATAATTACCTTCAATGTAACCATCTTATCTCATGGAAGATCTGCGGGAAGGGAAAATAACTTAAATCTAATGACTTTTTTGGCACAATCAGTCCTTCCTTCTGTATCCTTTTATGTGAATGAGAATACTGATACTAATTTGAAAAGAGGAGACTGGAAATGCATAAGAAACACTGCCCTAAGTCAGCTAGATACTGTAGAGTAAATACCTTTCCAGTCATCTGATATCCAGAACCTATTCCCAGAAACGTATCTAGATCTGTGCTAAATGTCTCACTCATCTTGCCAATCTCATGCTTTTTCAGAGGACCACATTTTTTTCTTTTGCTTTTTTCGGGTGTTTCTTCAAGCTTATTCCCACCTCCCACAGCTTTGAGCTTCTCTGTCTCAGCTCTCTTTGTAGGTGCAATTTCACAGGAAAATATTATCATGTCACAAGACTCTCTTTGCCTCCAGCTCAACTACTAACTGAAACTTATTATGCTAGCAAATTTCACTACAAAGTCACTTGCACTGTGAACCCAGTAACAGGATCAGAGAGCAGAGGGAAGGGGGAATCTTTGTGAGAAGGAGAGAAGCTAGCATGGGAGTAGGAGAAGAATATCAAGAGCTGGAAGCCCTCCAAGTCTCATACCTCTGGAATGATTCTTGCTTATTTGATAGCCTGCCATGGGCTCCTGCAAATAAGTTAAACCATGGCATACACAGCTGAGAGTAAAGGATGGGTGACAGTTGCTCCTTCTGCCAGTCAGCCAATTTCATAGCAGATGGGACCATTGGCATTTGTATGGGATGGTCCTTTGTGTGACACCTAGGTGTCCTAGGTTTTAGATTTGGAAGAGTTCACACTTTTGACTTGAAAAAAAGAATTTACCACAGCCCTAACAAAACTACTGTAGGAGAGCCAGTGGCTCCACTAGGCAACCAGAAGAATGATCATTCTGTTCATTTCATCTGCAGGACCTGAGAGAAGAAACAGCATCTAGGAAGTACTGCCAGAAGCAGAGGAGGAAACCAGTATCTATTCTAGCAGCTTTTCCCATTTCTTATGAAATAGAGATGGATAATTTTCCAGGCACCTGCCAGTTTTCCATTTGCAAGACCTTCCCACAGCAAACCAAGTATTCACCTATTTATTCCCCTTAAGACTGAAAAGAGTTGCACAGGTTATGCCTTTTCTTGAGTTTTCCTGAGAGAAGATATGCTGTATTATCATCTATATTTATAATTTTGTGTAACTGAACTGAAAATACACAAATTATCTTATTAGCTAATGCCAAATATGGAACTGCAGAAAGTTCAGCAAATAATTTAACTTCTCATTGCCACAGATTTGTCAAGACTGTTATTTATTACATTCTGGGGCTATAGAGGTGTAAGGAAGAGTATTGTAGTGAAGTCTGAGTCATTCTCCAACACAGAGAAATGAATATGTGTCTACTTCAGAAAAATACAGATGATTGAAAACAAGTGATGGATTGATTAAGAGGCATATGTTTCTGATGAAATTTGAAATATAATGTCACAAGTTATACTATAGTCAGTGACTAATTGAAGCCCCTTGAGCACATAAATGCATGTGTCATGTGTGAACCAGAAGAGACCAAGATTCCTTTGGCTTCAAACCTTGAAATTGAGTTGGCATCAAACTGTGTCATGGCGGGGTGATTAGCCACACTGTGAGTAAGCTTGCAGCAATGTTTCTGTTTGAAGATAGATTCTCAAATGCATGCAAAAGCCACATGCAGTGATGTCACCTTGAACACTGACAGGGTACATTTTTCTTGGGTCTTTCACATTTGAAGTCTAGGGTTGGAAGTCCCACATTCTGGATGCACCCAAGGAACGGAAGATTGTTTAAGTGAAAACAGCAGGGGAGGATGAAAGAGGGTTAGTGAGTAGATTAGTCCACATGTCAGTAGAAGGGAGCTGGTGCAGTCTGAACGAGAAGCGTTTAAGAGCCCTTTCCAGCAGGACGCACCCCATTCCACAGGTTTACAAAAGGACACCTGATAACTCATTTCTACAATAGTTAGGAAAAGATCCCATGGCAGGATATAAAACATTAAATGTGACAGTCTTTATGGCAGTCTTTTTCACTTTGAGACCCTAGCTTGTGCTGAAGGATGAAGAGAGCTATTGCCTGCTTGGTGGAGCAATCAGTAGTCTACAAGCTTTCACCTTTCAAGCTGTACATAAAGGACCAAGATGAACTTGCAGGTTTGATTTTCAATACAACAGTGATTTAAACAGCTGTTACAAAATCTGTTTGAAAATTGCAACTATTGTGTTCAGGATGTTGTAATCGGGTTCCTTTATTCAAAACTTTCTATAAGTACTGCCTGACAGCAATAGGACTCTGTGGCAGACCCTCAAAGGAGAGGTGATTGCTGTGTTTTGTGGCATAAGAACCACAGGAATGCAAAAAATGACAATTGGGTGTCTTTCATGTTTGCGCTGTTATGGATTCTGTGAAGTTAATGTTATTATTCTGAGTGTCTAAGATTAGTCAAAGCTTCCTTTAGATAGCACTTTAATGTAATGGATTGTTTCCCATGTCTGTTTAATTTTAGCAAATTGCTCAGTTGTCTCAATATTGTAAGTTTAAGGAAATCCAGCTGTCAATTCCTATTAAACTGGCCTGAGTTTTATATTGTTAATTCAGTTGTCTTTCACACTCTAGCTGCTAAACCTAAAGAACTCTTTACAAAGGCAGATTTATGATGGATGCCATCTGGTCTGATAGAAGGAAACAGATATTGATTTTTAATATTTTTTCCAAACTTGTTTACTCTAGGATAATACAGCAGCTGTGTGGCGGCTTGTCTCAGAGTGGAAAGGATTATTACCAGTGCCTTTTGATGAGATAAATTACCTAGAATGACTTGAATGGCTAAAGGGTATACTTTGATGTTATGTCGCTTCATTTACCCTTATGACTAAATGATTATTGATTTTATATTTTTAAGCTCTTGAAACGTGAAAATAAGTTGGTAGAGAAGCCTAGCTGTGTTAGTTTTATTAATTTATTTCTGCAGGGCATAATTCACTTTGGACCAGGTTGTGAAGGTTTTGGGTTCATGACCGACTCCAGATACAGTTGCAAAGAAATGGCTTATTTATATAGTCATTGCAAGTAGTTCCAAAATCAATACAGTCTGGGATTGGATGATTAAACTTAGTCCCTTTGTGGGATTCATTCCTGTAGCTGCCTCTGAAATGATCTTGACTGAAGCAGATTCATGTGATCCAGTCTACAAATAGCAAGTTTGTTCAAGTTGAAATATTATTTTTTGCTCATCATTTTTTTATCTACTGTGTTCACTCAGTGACATTTTAACAACCAGAAAAGACCGGTTGATTGACTACTTCAATGAAATCACTAATCTGCATTCAAAGAGTTGCCTCCAAAGACTACTTAGATTTTCCATGGATAGATTTAACTACTGCTTTGATCAGTTAGTCCCAGTATGCAGTGGATTTAGGTCTCCGTACTTATGTAGGCAGCAGGAATCCAAGGTGTACACTAAACCTTTAAATAGTCTTCACAGTTCAAAACTGCTATTTGCCTTTTGTGTACAACAGACACCTACATATTTCTGTGAAGTATTGCCTTTTCTATCATCATTTAACATGTTGGTGCTATTTAACGTTTGTCTGAAATGTGACTCTGTTGTCAGTCTATTGAAGTATTTGTAGACACTGGAACAAGTGCAGAAATGTGTTAGAAAAAAAAAATTCTCTCTCTTCATTTTCCCACAATGACTATTTATGCATGCAGTTTGCTTGGTGCATTTTTTTTACCTTAAACAGCAACATTTTTAAGCTTAATTTCTTCTGGAAAGGTTCAGCAAACAATTGCTGCATTATCTTATTTAGTCTCAAAAACTGTGATACAAAATCCTGGCATTTCATTTATATACATCGTGAGCAAATTATAAATAACATTGTTAATAGTATTTCAGCTGTCTAAAGGAAACTGAAGACAATAAGGTATGACAAAAGCTGTGGCTCTAAGTTTATTACTTGGAAGAGTTAGCAGTGTATGAATCTGCACAGGACTGTCTAAACTAAAGAATAATATTTCAGGATTTAATAGTACATATCTATCCATCTTCTGTAAAGGCTATTAACCATATGCTTGTCTTTTGTTCAGATGTATCTAAATGTGGAGTTGTGTGGGGTTTTTTAAAATATGCTTCTCCTAAAACTGTTTCTAAAACATAGAGATCTTTTTAAATGTTAACTTTATGAAGATAATAATATTTACTTTATATAAATATGTGTGTGTGTGTATCATCACTCAGGAATATTATCCCCAAAAAGGATCTTTTATTGTTTTAAGCCTTGACAGAATATTTTACAGAGTTAAAAAAGGGTGTAAAACACTTTTACTTACTTTAGCCACATGATATGTATAATTAATGTGTAGTAAATTATATGGCCCAGTTTAAGGCTTGTTTAAATGCATAGAATTTGAAGTCTAATGCAGGAATAAAATAACTTTTGGATCAGTGTAATGTAATATGTTGATCCATTTTACAGGGTGGTGGTGATTATTTAATTAATCACCTTTTGACAATTATTCACACTGGTCCAAATCAAGGTCTCCATTAAAACCAAAGAATAGCTTCATTACAAATGACCCATAAAAGTGTCAAGTGCTGGCAGTGAAGACAAGTAATTTCCTTTCCCTTTAAAACCATTAGATCGAATGATGGGGGTGGGGAAGGTGATGAAGTGCGTAATAGTGTGATTACAAAGAAAAGCTTAAACAGTAAATTTGACAGCCATGTTAGAGTGGATAGAAGATAAGGGTTATAAACTGTTGGTTCTGTACCTCCAAAATCTTTTGATTTTATAAGAACACATGAGTGGATTATATTTTTGAGAAACTTTTTTTTTTTATCCTCTTTGGTGTTTACTCATAAATTGAGATTTGAAAATTGTCTGACTCAGAGCCATGGAGATGTAAAATTTATACTATATTGCCTTCTGGATGTTGCCTAAAATAGCAGTTAATTGAGACAAAATTGTTTTACAGCTCTGCAACTATTTTCAAGGCCTGCTTATCTTATTGGTAAGAACAGCATCAGGACCTTTATGTCAGTGTAATTATATTTGGCACTTCTTTTTACATCTGGAAAGTACCAAGAACTACCAATTGATTTTGTGTAGAGATAAAACTGCACGCATCCTTGATTAAAGCTAAATGCTGTACCTTTTGCTGTAAGTAATTGTGTTCGTGCTATGACGAAACATATAAAAGTGTTTTAATTGTCAACTTCTGATAAAACCTTGTATATCTGTCTAATGACCATTACAGTTTCTCTACAAATGGATTAATTTTTATGCCTGCCAAATCAACTTTTATTCCTTCTATTCAATATTAAATCCTGCCAAATATGCACAGACTGAAATTATACAGGAACATAGCTTCGGAAAGTATAAAGAGAATATTAGAGCATCACTTTCAGAGGGGCTGAACTGAAGAAAATATTATTCACAAACCACATTCTCATTTTGGACACACATTTAATAGCATGTGTAGACTTTGTTGTCATTTGTTTGGTTATGCTACATAAGATTGTAGAATAAATCTTTACTAAAGAATTCCATGTAGTGACCCATACCTCTTACGTAGGCACACTGACTTCAATTTGTGAGAGCTAACAGGTGGTGGTTATTAGCTCAGCTATCATCACAAAAAGACATTAAAATAGTACTTTCACTTGAAGGTTCTGGATAATCTTGGTAGCACAGATTCCACTTACTACAGAAGATGAATATATATATTTACTATTTTTTCAAAAGCGCAGCAAATATTGACCTGCCCAAGAGATGTATTTGTTAAATCTACTTGTCATTCTTTCTTTGATCTTCATTTGTTTTAAAATCTTGCACCGAAGGTTGGACTGGTTGTTGTAAAAGATCCCAAAAGTTCAAGTGCTGCTTCTAAAAACTAATGGCTATTGACTTTCATTAGGATTTCTGTGATGTTATCTAACCCTGTAAAGACATTTGCGGTATGCAGTTTACATTGTATCTAGTGATTGTATAATCATTATTGATTTTCCTTGTGTGTAGTACCTATGTCAAACAACCTAATATATTTAAATGGTGATTATTTCAGCAATATATCTATTATTAGATAAGATCAAAGGCGTTTAAATGTGTAGCAGATAGTGTGATAAGTTGATATAATGTGTATTTGTGCCAGTACCTATGCCCTTTTGTGCATAAAACTACAATTCATAGTCTTTAATGATTAACTCTCTGAAGCATGTTGTGATTTCAATCCTGTAGTGAAATAAAGTATGACAGATGGATTAAAGGAAGCCCACTTTTTAAGCAAAAGGCCTAGGAGTTATGTAAATGTAATACAATTAGAAGAATTGCTTTTCAAAGACCATGGGAAATCACTCTGCATATTCCATTCACTTCTTGTTTTCCTACCAGTACTTCTGAAGAAAACTAGAAATATATTTAGAAAGCCGCATGATTTCCCAAAGGATATAATTGCTGTTAATCCCATGAGTATGGATTAACAGAATAACTCAGCCCATAACAGCAAGTGATTTCTCAGGCTAATCTCATGAGCAGAATGGTTATTGTATTTTATTAGTGATCAAACATACTCTACTTAGACTGTAGTAGAAAAGCAGCAAATCTAATGCATTCATTTAATATCAAAGAATGCTATTCTTTACTTGTGGAGTTCCTCTGCTTTTACTAATACCATTTAATTAAAATATGTTTCTGGTCAATAAATAAAAGCTGCACTATATATTTAATGCAATTAAAAAATAATAATAACTTTAAAAACAAATTAAATACACCTGTAGTGTTGAGGTGAAAGTACAAACATAGGTTTTTCTTTCTATCTTGTTACTGTTATGATTTTATCACTTTCTGTGTTGCTCCAAAAGCAGATGCTGCATTTGAAAATATCTGTGCATACAAAATGTACACTTGAATGTACAAATGCACTTTCTTGGGAAAACTGACAGCTTTATTATTTTTTTAACTAGTTCTGAAAGATGATGGTATAAAAAGCTTTCATTTATTTTCAGTGGTTCCATTTTCGGTTTTGAAATGTTTCCTGTGCAAACACTAAGCCTCAAATTTGAGTTATCACTCATAACTCACTGTATGTTGTACATGTACTAGTTCTGTAAGTGCTACGTTGAGATCCTCTCTGCCATTCTCCATTACACAGTATGGAGATGCATGCTTTGGTCACTCTTCAGTTGCTACTCGTAGCCTCAAAATTAATCTTTGATTTCACTTTACATCTTCTACATCCCGTTGTAGGAATGGAAACCATTACAATCCACAACTATATATTCCACTGGGAAGTTACCAACATTGACAGTCAAATGATGGAGCAAATCATGTGGATGTTCCCCAATTAATCTCAAGGAAAATCAGACATATTATCTAAACAGTGAATATGATCCTGTGCCATAACCTGTCTGAATCTGCTTGAAGCAGCTGAGGAATATCTGAGAAACCGGTCTTCCAGTAACTCAGCACTGAATGTGATTGTTCTGATGTCCAAGTACTGAAGGGATAACTCCAGCAGAGAGTAGTGATGAGCAGTCAGAGCATCTATCTGTTCACTGATACATCTAGATTAAGAACAGGATGCTAATTTCCAGTGGTCTGTGATATTTTTGTCAGTCCACAAGGATGAAGATGACTACCTAGTAATGCTGCCTTCTGGTTCCAGCCCAGGAGGGTACTGTAGTGCAAGGCACTCATAGAATGTCCCTTTGCTGTGGTTTGCCACTGTGGTCCATTCTCGAATTCCCCTGATGCACCAAGCTGAACCTCATTCAGTGTAAATGTGAGAGTCTTGATGATGGGTTCTCATCTCAGATAAGAAAGCACTGTTTGCAGTTGAGAAAGCTTCTTTGACCGACAGTGAAGCTCCTTGGATGATCCTCTGTTGTGGAAAATTTGTCTTTTTCACTGGAAAAATTCCATATGTGACTGAATGGTGGAGCTACATGATAACTTATATATTTTAGTAATGTTCTCTAGATCTTGATTGTGTAAGTCTCATCAAAGCAATGTTAGGAATCTGAATAATTCTGTTAAGGCTGGTAGAATAGCAAGTGTAGCTATAAAGCTACTTCCTATATAGGAATGCTAAGAATAAATTTTAGGCTGCAAAGATGATTTCTTCATGTTCCAGATGAACTAAAGATGTCTTATTCAGTACAAAGAGTTGCAGTCCCGCAATAAGTACTCACCTGACATTATCAATTGACATAGTTGTTCCTGTGCAAACTATCCAGATGGGCTGAAGTGCAGGACTAGGACCTATGTAATTATCTCTGTTGTACATACAAATGCACCAGCTGAACTTTATGCAGTCCTGTAATGTGTCGAGAAGGTAAACAGAAGTAGGAAATGGTGGTTTGAAAAAGAGGAGACTCCTAAATAAACCTGGCTTCACAGAAAATGTCCCACCAGCACGTTTATCCACTCACTCATGATTCCATTCCATCTTAATACTGTTCAGAGCTGTGAGACAGTCTCATGCAGGAATAGGTGGAAAATCACAAATTATTAGTTCTGAGGCATTTATTTCTCCACAGAAAGTGCAATAATGATATTTTAATTTTCATTTAGAAGCTTAACTGTATAGAAGTTGCCTCTTTATCCTCTGATATGCTTGGAGTAGCAATTCAGTTATTCATGCAAGACTGTGTGTTCAGCCTATTGCAATCATTAGAGAAAAATTAAGGAAAAAAAAAAAGGTATATGATAGTCATGTCTGGAATCTACAATTCCTTCTACTAGAGGCAGAGTGTGGAAGAAGATGGAGTAAGCAGCCAGGAGCAATGCTACCAGCAGGCTTGAAGGGGGTATCATAGCTGTCAAATTATTCTTCTACATTTCTGAGTGTGATCGTTTAACTAAAATACACATTTGTTTATTTTAATGTGGTCTTTTCTATGTGCAGGAAACAAAGCACCCAAACAGGAACAAACTTGCTCTTTATGTAAATACATATTTTAATAATGTTTGTAATGTATTTTTTTCAGTCGATACAGTTCTTTCTCAAACTTCAGGCATATAAACAACCTAAATGAGTCTGTATTTACTGCCTGAAGCTTTAAAAATGTCTGTTGAACAAGTTCAAGTAAACCCCCCCAAA
Organism: Actenoides lindsayi; assembly: GCA_025331215.1. Taxonomy (NCBI): domain Eukaryota; kingdom Metazoa; phylum Chordata; class Aves; order Coraciiformes; family Alcedinidae; genus Actenoides; species Actenoides lindsayi. Next base: position 28,506 of record WTSP01023259.1, on the reverse strand, counting down.
CCTTAAATCTTTTTATGCCAAATATTAAATCTCATGGCATAGGGATGCAAAGGCCAAAAGGGTGCCATGGGGCAAATTGCAGACAGCCTCTAATTCCATGTGTCCTTGAATTTTATTGCACAATTTCTGTCTCTTTCCAAAAGAGTGCAAAGAGGAAGCTGGGAGGAGCATGTTGAGAGTATGACTATTATTAAGTCTCTGCATCATGTAGAGCCACTATGCTGAGGAGGTCTGTAGTGGTTGGTTACAGTGGCATAACTGCTGCACATCATAGCTTTGGGCTGTAGGGAAACAATTTCCCCCTCCACCCTCCCCTTCAACTTCACATTGTTTTTCTTCATTCAGTCAGACTTCAAGTAGGATGCAAGAGACCTGGCAAGAAATTCCACTCATCCGTTACCACAGTGTCTAAGGACTTGTGCCTGGGAGTGATTCAGCCTTCAGGGTGTATTTAGGACCAGGACAACTTTACGGTAGGTTTCTTTAGGGCAGGATGACCACATATGCCATCTTTGGCATTTTTTGGTCTACCTTTTGGGGGGTGACAGACAGTTTTCCCTCTCTCCTCCTCTTAGGCCACTGCCCGTTCCCAGCTGTGAGAGAAAGCCTATGAGACGGACACCATGACACTTGCACTAGGCTATGTTATGCTTTGGAAAAAGGCCGCCTCCAGATAGATGATCCAATACTGAGATATGTACTTCCTCCTGCCTTCTACTGTTAATTATAATCTGGCAAAGGACTTAGCCTGTATCCCAAACTTTTCTTTTTATTTAACAGACCATCCAGGCTTACGTGCATCCTTGTCTCTTCCAGGCTCACCTGCTCTACACAGGTGCTGAGTGCATCTGTAAATTTTGGTAAGGAAGAAAAAACTACATCCCCGAGAAAAAATAAGAAAAATCCCCCCTGTTATTGTTTTCTTCTGTTTGACTCTGGGACAAAATGAAGCTTTTCAAAATATTCTGTCTAAACCTGTAGGGCTTTAAAGAGCGATAAAGTAGGACAGGCTGTCAGTTTCACCTTTGAAAACCAAAAGGCTGGAAAGGCATATGCAGCGGATTTCTCCCATGCGAGACCCATATGAAAGATCCTGCATGACAGGACATGGAGTAGGGACAGGGTTCTCCCCTGTTACAAAGGATCATCCTCAGAGATGCTATTCCAGAGACATCTTATTGCCCTGTTTAAACTTCATCAAAGCATGGGGAGTAAAGTACCCAGTCAGCTGTAGGTCCAGGCTGCTGGGACTGTATTGTACCTAAATCAAATCCATTTACTGTAAGCCTTTCTAGAGGAGTTGCAGCTACTTTATTTGTTTCAAAAAAAAGTCTGTCTTTTCATGGGCTAAACATGGAATAGAGGATATTCTACTGAAATTAAAAAAAAACCCCATCACACAGTGTTTCAGGTTATAGTCATTACTTATACAAAATGAATGATCAAAACTAAGTAACAAACTCACATCTCTCTTTTGAGATTTCTATACACAAAGAAATTGGGTTATCTACAAATACATTATGGTTTTGAAATGTGTTACTGCATTCTAAAAACTTGAATTAAAACAATTTGGTTTGAATTGTACTATTATAGGAGACTCAAAATCCTTTTATCAGAGGTTCTTTTTTTTTTCCTTTATTTTTTTTTTTTTTGGTATTATTAAAGGATTTCAAGCTTTGTTATTCGAATGAGATAAACACTATGGTAACTAGGAAAGCCAGCTTGTTTTAGAAGTCTGCAGTTTTGAGTGCTTTCCAAAGAGACAAGGTAGTATCTGTACCTTAATATTCTCTCAATGCATTAAATATAAAATGGCACTATTTTAGTAAGACTTCTTAAAAACTATTAGGCATAAAAATCCTGACACAGTGGAGATATTGTTTACGTACACCTCCAGGACCAAGGTCAGTACTTATGCCAAAGCATCACATTGTAGGAGGGTCTTGTTTCTGCAGAGCAGAACACAACATTTTTAAAACAAGTTCTAAATACTAGGGAAAAATATTTCATTCTCGGGTTTGTGGGAATTCTACCTGTGTATGTCGTATTTTGGTGGACAGGTGGCTTAAATGGCCATGTGAGAAGAATACCATATGTCTTTGCTATTCAAGTGAAAAATGAAGTCAGTATTAAAAATGTCTTGATTGAAGCTTACTGAGTAAAGATGGTTAAATTTCCAAAACCTTGAAGTCTCAGTTTACAAGTCCAGATACTAGTGTGAAATCTTCTGAACTGTACAAATGTTTCGGATGTGAAAAATGTGGATGGACATCTTGAGAGAATTGCCTGTTTCATTTCAGAATCTGTGTCCCTCAGACTTTTCTTATTTCCTTTTTTCAATCAGAGCCATGTGCATAAGGACATATGGCATTGTGCACTTGCTAATGGTCACAAATCCTTCAGAAGGTGTGTCATAACCATGGTAAAAAAAGTTCTAAATATGTAAGAAGTTACAGTTTCCAATATGCCTGACAACCCCATTGAATTATATTTCTTCAATTAGCATACGTCTTAGACATAGTACTTAAACATACATTAGTATTTTTACTGTTTTGGAGTTAAACATCACTGAATTTTTATTTTTATTCTTTTACTAATTAGGCACAGTCTGCAATGAAGACATCATGTTGTTAGCATTTGAAACTCATCAGTACCGGATACCAAGGCCAAGATCTTTAAATGTATAGGTTTCATATTTTTTTAAGAAGACAATAAATTAAATAATAATAATAATAATAATAATAATAATAATAATAATAATAATAATAATACAAAAAAACAAACAAAAAAACCCAAAAACCCAAACAAAAAACCACAAAAAAACCCACCAAAAAAACCCCAAAAAAACCCTCACAAAAAACATAGTACTTTTATTTATAAAAGCTATCCACTTAAGATCATAGATAAGCTTCTAGTGAGTTGGTCATATGGACAAATTCTATAGAACAGTGCAGAATTTTATATACCTTCTTCTGAAATATTTCTACTACTTGCAGAAACAGACTGCTGAACTAAATGGATACCTGGGTTAATTTTTAAAGTAGTAGAATTTGACACATTTACACAAATGCAAGAAATGAGAGTTCACATTTAGAGTGACGAGTTCAAACCTTCTTTAGTTCTATCAACAACTCGGTCAATTTTTTACAAGCCATATTACATTTTCATTAAATGAGTGGGGAAATATTTTTTTTAAGGAAATCTCTTTTGCTAAATTATTTTTCCTGATTTTTAAACATGAGGGGATTTATTATGTAAGTCTGTGAGAGGAACGTGTGACTGTTCAGTTAAATCTATTGAATCTATAAAGTACCTTAGATTATCAGAAAAATTTAACATGAAATAAATTATGTCTTAGCAGGATAGCTGCTTTTTTCTCCTGTTTTGGTGATGTTCTTGCTATTTACTTTTTTTTTTTTAAAGCTGAACTTTCAGCTAAAAAGATTTACTCAATGACTTTGAATGTAATGCTCAAATAAGGTGTTTTTACTGAAAGGCTGTGCCTAGACTTATGCTCATAGAATTTTATGTGAACTAGGAACTTCACTTTATATTACACACACTGCACATTGTTCTGAAGAAATGACAGATTCTGAGTCTTGATCTTCTGTTAGGTCTGCCAGAATCTCTATTTCTTGAACAAACTGTTGCCTTGGTGGTCATGGTGAACAGACAAGTGAAGAAATAAAGGAATTAGATTCATGGCTGGCAGGATGCTTATTTAAATAAACCCTCTCTCTTTGCTTCACTTGACTGCTTTGGGGTTTTGTGTTTGGGGGGGTTTTGACAACTCTTCTGAAAGGCATGGCTGGAAAAAGATCATTTTGGTAAGTTTGTAAAAGGTCTGTAAATTACTTCTCCAAGTGCCATTAGATGATCCAGACTTTCATCTAGTAAAATAAAGCCTATTAATAAACCACATTTCATACTGTGTGTGCCCACCTAACAAAAAAATTGCTGCATTCATTTTCTCCTTTTACTGACAGCCAGTTTTGCAGCAAGATAGCAGTATGCGGCTAGTAAACTTTCAACAAGATGACAGCAAATTCTCTGCCTCTAGAGACAGTAACTACTACCTCTAGAAAGTTACTCAGTGTTTCTTTACTTCAGATTCTTTTCCATAAACTAAAATAGTATTTGCTATGGACTGAACTCTTTCATCCATAAGCAGCAAAAAGGCTTCTGCAGAAGTAGCAAATATAACTAGTCAGAGTTTGCAAGTAGGTCAATGGGTCTGCAAGCATATGAAATTATTTACTCCATATCACAGAGTCTACTATTCTTTTCTGTGAGTCTTTGATCAACATGTGTTTTGACATTTTAGTGACTTATTTTATAAATAGCATTTAGGATGAAAAGTTTCCAAACATTTCACATATTTAAGATGCTTTTTAATTTTTGTCTACTCTTCTAAGTTAAGAGAGCTTGGGATGTTAAGTACAAATCTAAAAGATGAGAAAAAGACAATTAATGAATGTCATTGACACCATTAATTTAAGTCATCTTCCCAGCCTGGCAAAAATACAGCTATGTAAATGTGTCTAAACACTGCCTATTTTGGATGATTGCCATCATCCTGCCTGGTCATCAGCTGCTGCTCCAGGAGTATGTGGATCTTTCACGGTTCTCCCATCATATCTGACATCTCTGTGTAGGGTTTCCATATATTCTCTGGACTTTGTGTTTAGGCACCTAAGTCTCTTCCAGGAACCGTAGCACAAAGACACAAAGAATATTCCAGAACAGCATTAAGATGTCTTTTGTTCACTTGCAATCTCCAGCTCTGGTCACAGAACCATTTCCAGCATTTGAGGTGATTTTCCTAACAGACAAGGTGTTTCTTTGTTATGCTACCTTGATTCATTCCAGAAGCAGGAATCCCCATCACCTCCCTTCCTCAGCAATTTTATTTTTGATCCCTCCATGTAATTTTTCTCTAAATATCCAAAATCATGTTCACGTGAGTCTTTCAGGAGATGGAAATGTTAGCTTCCCTCTTCTGTACTTTGTCACTAGACATAAGTGAAAAACCTGATGGGAGTCATTGCACCTGAAGGATTATTTAAATTAAAGCACAGTCCCATTGTGCTCTTACCTGATCACCAATTACACATTTTGAATATGAGGGGGAAAAAGTCCTGAAAAGTGGAAATGGTACAATTTCCAAGAATTAACAGAAGAAGGCAAAACTTCTATGTTTGGGAGAAAATGACATTATATAGAGTGCTATGATGATAAAATATTTTCTGCTGGAAAATTTATTACCTGAATATTACTCAGCATCTGTTAAAGCTAGTCTTTCTTAAATCATCAATTCCAGAATATATGCAGTCTTTTAAAAGAACTAACCAAAGAACTCTTCATATTATTAAGGCTGTTTTTTAGTAACTCTAGAAATTAGGGAAAGTCCCCGAAAATAGAATAAAGCTATTATTCTGTCCATGTTTTAGAAAAATAAACAGGAAGATCATAGCAATTACAGGCCTTCTAACCTGACGCTGACCACAGATTAATCAAGCACCCAGCATGACATGTGATTAAAAAAGAATTAAGAAGAGTAATATTACTGATCCTACTAAACATGGACATACAGAAATTTGCTTTTTACATTTTTCCATATTATGTCTTTTACAAAAATTAAATTTAAAAATAATTAATATATATATATTTTAAAGCAGTACAGAGAGAGGTTTTATTGTAGTTCACCAGTTATCATATATTCTAATAAAGAAATCAAACTAATACTGAAGCCTGGGTAATATTCATTAAATGAATGAAAAATCTTTCTAACTATTCAGTAAAAATATGAAACTTACAATCTTATTAATCAGTTCTTGTCCCTTCTTACTTATTCTTTCTATCAATAATCTGAAAATAATTACTATTGATAAAATCAATGATTGATAAAGGATAGGGAAAGTGTAATCTATAAAGAAGATGGGTCTCTGATTAATAGACATGTAGATAAACATGAAATATTGGGGGGGGGGAATAATTTTTTGTGAAGGGTGGTCATGCCTCTCAAACCTATAGAACTCTTGAAGGAGAGAAAGCCTATGTGGAAAAAACTTTACCTGACCTAGTCTTCTCAAATATCCAAAAGTTCAGAAAAAACCATTTTCAAAGTCTTTTTAATGGAAGGTGCTGAAATGGATAAACAATTTTTTAACAGATGGTAAATGGTCAGTGTTCATAAAAAAGGGAAATCACCCAAGGAGTTTCAACAGGATCTGTGCTAATCAATCATCTGAAAAGGAATGAATATTTAAGCAGTAAGTTCAGTATGACACTAAGGTATTTTGAATAGCAAAGATAACTATAAAAAGATGGCACTGAAAGATTTGTTGGTCAAGGTGGGATAACCCTTAATGCAACAGTGAATGGCAAACTCTATGTGTTTGGATTAATAAATAAATAAAAGTAGACCAAAACAATTTCACGGAAGAAAAATGCATCAATGACAGTTACCTGTCAGGACAGTACGTAGGAAATTCTTGTGTCATGTACTGTTGTGGACTGGGAAAATACTTCCCATAAAAAGTACTACTCAACAGCATGTGTATGGCTGTAGATGAGAAGGCAATATAGCTTCCTTGGTAAACCAGGCATGAGCAATCCCCCATTTATATATGGTCAAATATAAAGTGTAAATGGTTGTATTAAAATGTAAATGTAAAGGAGCAAATAGATAAAATTTCCCTGATAGCAAAGCAGTAGCTTGGAAAAGACCAAGCATCGCATAAGGAGATAAACATGACCCTGAACACTGAGAATAATCTCAACTTTTGCTAGTTTTCTCCAACTAAATGACTTTTAGTCACCTGACATTTAAGGGAACATTATTTTTGGGGAGAATACAAAGTTCCACTAAAGAAAACTTGAACTCACTAAGACAGATCAATAGATGGATTGAACTCAGGTCATTCTTCACTTTGGTTTTATATTCAGTACCACAGAGATTATGAGAATGATGATGTTACATGTTGCACTGAGAAGAATCTCAACCTTTGCTAGTTTCCCCCAACTGTAGACATAGCTACGAATGTATGTCTGCAGAACCCCGAAAGATAGAAGTGACAGGCCTTAACAAAATAATGTGTGCAGGGTCAGTACAAGATTTTTAAGCACTTTTAGTGTGGCAAAATCAAAAAGCTTATCTAGAAAAAACTCTGTGTTAGACTTCAGTGATCTATTTCCATAAGAAAAGGAACATTCCAACCCCATATATATCATATACATATTCGTTGACAAAAAAATAAAAGGGAGAAAAGTATTTTTCTCTGACATCTAAAACATACAGATCTGAACATCTTTCCTCAAGCTTTACATAATCTTGTGAAAAATCATCTTCAGGAGTGATGTCATTAGCAAGAAATTTCAACTAGAAGTGAATGCATAAATGACACCAAAGCACCCAGTAACACCCACATGAAAATGTTTTGTGATACTAAGCCTGTCACATACTTTTGGCATTCATGTTTTTTACAACAGTTCAGCCGGAAGGGCTAGACATAAATTTACAGCTTTTTCTAGATCTGCTGGGGCAACAGCTAAGCTGCGATTTTTGAGACTTGTGGCATCTAATGCTGGTCTCTGTCAACATAATCTCTCATTGAGTCAAACTAGAGAATTCCTCTTAATATTTTGAGCAAACCATCAAGACTAAAATCAAGTATCATTTAACAGAGGTGTAAGGGAAAAAAAACCCCGACATTGTAAAAGCAATCCCAGTGATATTAATATAGGTCATATAATGAGAAAAAAATCATGTTTTTCTATGGCTGGACATTGAAACATTAAAACTGACAGACAACAGATCAAAACATAGCTCATTATATTCTAGGACTGCAAAATATCCTTGAAAATCAAGATGATATACTATGCTTTAAAGTTAGTAGCTTCTGAATGACAACTGAAACATTCATATTTGTTTCTGTACAAATTTACTTCCCTCTCCTTTATTTTCTTCTTACTTTTTTCTTTCCATATCTCTAGAAAGAAAAAAGTCTATTACTTTATGAGAAGATTATTAGTAGAGTTTATCCAAGAAGGTTATGGGACCCATGAATGCATCTCATCAGGTCCCATGGGCCTGTGCACCTTCAGGTTACTTAGATGCTCTCAATGGTTTTCCTGTGAGCATTATTGTATGATAAAACAATTAATACATTAATTTATAATTAAAAGTCTTTTCTTGGATTCTATTATTTATTTTAAAATAATTGAACACATAATAATTATATAAAAATTCCTTTTAGGGGTAAATTTATTCAGTATTTGGTTTTTCTTCAGGAGGATATTTGAGATATCCCTCATTCATGTTGAATACAGCTGCACAGGAACACACCTAACAAATTATAAATGGTGGGGTTTTTTCAGGGAAGATAGTTCAGTATGTTGTTCAAATAGCCTGAGGCACCAACTGGACTTCATTAGGCTTTATCAAACTTAGTATCCTTTGTTGTAATTGCTACCTAAAAAGATGTGACAACCTTTGGCATGATACAGAATAGTGGATGAGGTATAGAATGGTGTGTTGAGTTATATAGCAAAGAAGCAGAGGAAGCAAGAGTTGAAGTAAAGGTGCAATAGACTGTTGATGCTAAACTTTGTAATTCCATTTGTCTGTAATCTCCCTCCAAAGGTTATTCTAGTCACATCCCTTGAAATACCAACTCCAGCAGCTTCTAATCTGAGATGTAGTTCACCAATATTTTCCTGTCAACATCAAGTCTTTTGTGTCAAAAAAATTACCATGAAGTTTTTTCATTCCCATGGGTATTTCAAATGAAGCATCCCTTCCCACTAGATCCTTCAATTCTCTTGGGTTTTTTCTGTCACTGCACAGTGTCAAGATGCCCCAAAATGGCATCTGTAGCTGTCCCAGAACATCTCTGACAATTTATTCCTGGTGAAAAAGAACCAAAAGAACCACCTAAAGGACGCCCTGGCTCCACTCACAGCTTTGTTCAGGGAAAAGACTTGGCCAGGGAACACTTCAATCTCCCCCTCCAGCAGCCGGTGCTCATGTTTTTTTTCAGCCCTTTATTGTATGAGCTGGGTGAGGTCTGACAACGACTAGACAGGAGAAGTTAGCTACAGGGGTACCCTGCTCTGCACCACGGGCTGAGATTCAATGTAACAAACACGCTGTGGCAATGCTGCCCAATTTATTTAGCTGCAATACAATTCTCGTGTAATTTCTGTACTGCAATTTCTATATGACTCTTTTATTTTCACCCCATTTGTCTCCAGTTTAAAGACAAGTCACATGGTACAGTTCAACTGACTCCTGCTTTTGCCATTATAAACCCTTCTGCCCTTACAGGGAGCAGGGCAAACACAGATTATAAAACCCCATTTCCTATTTAAACGCTCTATTTCCAACAGTCTCCTAGCAATTTGTTATTTTGACCTTTATACATATTTTTGCAGACTGAAGATGGGAGAAGGCCAGCCTGAGACAGGTGTAGGGAGACTGAGTTATAAAGTTATGTGCAGAGAGGGACCTAATTTAACTGCTAATTCCCAGACATTCTAAATTTTTTTAAAAGCAGAGAAATATTAAAAAAACCCCAAACATTAAGTTGACTGTTGGGTGGCAGATGGAGTCCACTTTTAATAGGAGCTAGAGTTCTGGTCCTTAATCCTCTGTTTCATAAAGAGTTTTGCATGTAAATAAATGCATCTGCTACTATCACAAACCTCCAGACCATATTTTGGAAATCACTGGACAATGAGCTCTCTTACGAAAAAAGCACAGAGTGAACAGAGGCCTGATCATAAGGGGAACAAGACAAAGAATTGGGTGCAGCCCAGCTCTGGCACCAGGAGGGCAAAAGTACTCACTGCAAGGGGCAGCATGAATGGAGGACAATGGGTTCAGTGCCCTTGGCCACCTCTATAAATCTGTATAGCTCAAGAGCTGAAGGCTGATAACTGAAGAATCAAGACATGGCTTTGCTTGTACAAATTACATCCAGAGAACTGCTTACACACACATGAGTTTCATAACATGCCTATTAGCAGATTTAGATCTGTTCCAGGTTAAAAACACATGCTAATGTATTATTCCTCAGAAGTGATTTCCTTAGCTGCCTTAGAGAAATGGGACCTGAAGGGCAGGGCAGAGGGGAGTTCCCCTGCTGGAAAATATGCCCCTTTCCAGGTATGCACATGAACAGGCGGAAGGGCAACTTCAGCTTATGAATACGCTGTGCTTCAGGCATCTGCTGGGGTTACTAGCACGAGTTCTTTCAGATCTGCTTCCAATACCCCAAGTAGTACTTAAAGAGTAAAGAGAATATTTCAATCAGCTGCCACAGACAGCCACAGAGAGTAGATTTTGCAGCCAGAAGAATTTTAAGACAGTTAGTTTTGCCAGGTTAAAGAAGGTATGCCATCAGTAGAAAACAGCACTTTGTAATGAAATTATGATATGATATATGATATGAACTTCCCACATTGTAACATGGTCAGCTGTTAGCATGGTGAAGTAGTCAGTTCCTGGAGGAAACAAATAGCCCTGGCCCTGCTGCTTGCTTTCCCCATTCATGGGGAGCCAGTACTGCTGAGGGCTGGTGGTCCATGTGCAAGTAAGGCATCCACTTCCATAGGAGCGCTTTGTCCAAAGAATAACACTTCTTCAGGCAGAAGCAAAAAATAATAATAAAAAAAAGACCAACTCTCCAGGGCTCTTCCCTCAGCTCTTTATTTAATTCAGTCCTTTCCCCCTTTCTCACTCTTCCTCTCACTTCTTCTGCAAGAATTCCCACCCTTATCCTGGTCCTGGCATCCCAGTACCAGCAGTAAAATCTAGTTTTCTCTACAAACACTGAGAATGTGAGCCAGGTCTAACCAAAGAAGAGTTCTCCATCATGTTTTCATGCTTCCTTTTAACAAAGCTGTACTAATTGGACACTAATGCTCTCATTGTTTGGACTTGTAATATAGCAGTGTCATTTTGCCACCCTGCATCTTGTTCTGGGGTTGATTTTGCTGTGTAGCTAGGGAGTGATTGCTGTCACCACAGGCCTTAGGGGAATGATACTGTGAGGAAGGCCAGCATCATCTCCTCCTGTTAAGTTCTCCTGGAAACAGAAGCTTCCATGAATATATACAAGGTTGGATACAAGACTTGGATGTTTCAAGGCTGATGTTGTAACTGAAGCAGATTTTTCTCTTTGATCAGCTGTCCTTGATCCCTTACATGACTGAATGAGGCAAAACACCTGGGACAAGAAGGAGAAGATTTGCATAGAAATAGAATGGACTTCATTTGCCACATGTAGTACAGGAGAGGAATGGCTGCACTGCTTGGGTATTCACAATTCCTTACTGAAGCACATGCATTCAATAATCAGGTGGATTTTGGATAGAGCAGTCTAAACTATCTGCCCAGCTTGGTCACTACATTTCCTGGCAAAGACATTCTGGCTGTCACAAATTACAGTATGTTATTGTCTATTATTGTCTACCTTTTCAGGGATGAAAATATTCCTCCCAGTCAAAATGTAGCATATGATATGATAAACTGTGCAGTTATGGAAGTTTACAGCCCCTTGCTATTAATAAGTGGGGTGGGCAGCATCCCTTATATCAGAACATCCGTCTCTGAAATACAAAGTAACCACAACACATGATCTGTCAAAAACTATCATGATGATAAACAATGGGGTGAGCTCCAAAATAAATAAATAAACACTGCCAAAGAAATTATTTGCATATTTTTCTCTCTCCCCAACCAGTACTTGAAAAATGTCCTCATTCAATGTGCTTGCTCATCCATGCAGCTGCCAGCTGTGCCTCCTTCCTTCAGCAGTAGTCACATGTTACATGTTTGTAATACCGAGTCCATATTGCTGCAGAGACCCAAGCTATGAAATACAACTCTCTCCGGCCTTTTAGAATTTTTGTGGAATTATGATTTCAGTACTGCAACTAAAATTTGACATTCGGTTGAAGACTGTGGCATTCAGGAAACCAAGACAGACAGAGTACATGCAAAAATGTCCAGACACTAAAAGACATCTCCAGCAACCCTCATGTAATTAACATAAATCTGGGCTGCCAAAAGTACTAACAGCACTTGAAGCAGCTTTGAAATCCCAAATGCATGACTTCTAAATTTAGAGCTCTGTTCTTACTATATTCTGTTATGCACATGTTTAGATTTCTGTTGATTGTTTGCAGAAGAAAAGGAATGTAAAGGTTACTTGTTTAGACTGAAACTGTGGCCTACCACTGCAAGCCGGTGTTGGGGGATGAAGAAAAACTACCCTGCCAATGAAGGAATTTAGAGTGGCATCATGATTCACAATGAGTTCAGAACTGAGGCAGCTGCTCTGCTCTTAAAGAACATGAGGCTGGTGATAGCGGTGTTTGCTAGCACACGCAGTCCACCCTATTCCCTGTGCCCTGCCTTTTGCAGATGCAAAAAGAATTAGTAGGTCCACACAGTTGTTAAGCTCACTGAGTCTGAGAACCCAACCATAACTGTCCTCTGTGTGGATGGCACAGCTATGGGAGATAAAATTAGATCATGGTGTAGTGGAACTGTGGAAGATTGCAATGGGCACTGAATAGAAACGCAGAACTCCAGTATGGAGGAAGAAGGTAAGGACCAACATGGATTTTTTTTCTTCTTCAGAAGTGTCACCGTTCCAGTTTTGGTATTCAACAGATACATCGATATTTTGCATCCCCCTTTAACATGACACAGCTAGAGTTGGCTACAGTTCAGTTGCTTAGAATCACCAAATTATCCATACGGTCTGAATTTTTACTCTGTGTATTTGTTACAGGGCTTCTACTTCAGCAATTCCCCTCGGACATTTCTCCCATGGGCTTTTAATGCATGTCCGTACCACTACACAGCTGAAGGAACACATATTCTACTTTTGCTATTTTATCTTTTTTTTTTTTTTTTTTTTTTTTTTAAATTTATTTCCTGTGTGGAAGGAGATCAAGAAAAGGTCATACTTTGTATCTACTTTCTAAAATCTAAAACTTTATTTCCTGTTTCTATACTTACGTGCACCTTCATGAAGCTGAAACTGCTTTGTGCTTTTACATGTGATTCTGTAATGATGAGGCTGTTTTGCTTTGTGGTTATATGTGCTTTTACTCCATTATGAATACTGAGATGAATTTTCTCTTCCTTTTCTCTCTTTGTTTTTGTTTTGGTTTTGTTGGGGTTTTTTTTGTACTTAATTATTTCCTTGTTCTATTAACTCAGTAAAATGTATTTTGATGGAAAAATGCAATTGCAATTATTGGTATATATCAAGTTTCTCCCTTTCCTCTGTTCCTTTGGGGCAATTTTGTAAGAATTATCTCCTTTTCCCAGCAACCTGAAAATTACATTTCCTACAGTTTAAGGTCTTCTTATACTAATATTTCTTTCTTTTCTTTGTAAATAATTTTAGCAGCAGTCTGAGAGAGAAAGAGCATGTACTCAGTGGAGTACACAGATACTATGGAAAGAGGCAGATTGCATGATTCTAATGGATATCTCAGTAGTAGAGGGAATAATCTCTAGGTAAGGTATTAGGTTGCTGTTAATGTAACCATGAAGGCAGAGGGTTGTAACAGGATAATCCTAGTAGATACACTCAAGTGTTTAAACCAGTTTTATGGTACCTTCCATATGATAATGTAAGCAAAAGGGGTCAGATAAGGAACACAGTTTTAACCATTTGTGTATTAGTGAAAGGAGCCTAGATGATAAAAATAACAGCTGGAGATGCTCTTGCCTGAGAAGGAATATCCTGCATTTGGTACTGGAAGTATAAGATGGTTGTTATGACTTAGCGAGCTTTTCATACTTCCAGCTTCTTCCATAAGGATAAAACAGAGGAAAAAGGCACATCAAAGACACAGTTAGTTGTTTCTGATAGCTCATAATGGGAGGTGAATATTATGGATGAAATATCTACATAGCAAAAACAAATTTTAAAAAAAAAATAAAATTACTAGACTGTTTGTAGAATCCGCAATAGAAAACCTACTCACAGTAGATAACAGCCTGTACTGTTCTTTAACATCTGCCTATAATGTGTAACAAAGATACAAATTTTAATAGGAGTGACTTCATCCCGGAAGATGCTTGCTCATCATCTCATACATCAGAAAATTTTCCAGAATTTCTAAAAATAATAATTGGCAATATTTTTATGCAGAAACACTTGAACTCAGAAAAGATAACTCAGTTTTTGATCTTATTTAAATGAACTGAAAGTTAATTGCTACCATAAAGCAAATGGTTTCCTAGGTATAGATATCACAATCTAATTGCGTTTACCTTGTGCAGACAGAACATAGCACCGAACTATGTATGTATATATATATGTGAAGCTTGTGTATGCAATTTTTTGTTATACTGTATAATGAAACAGTCATTGGTATATGACATATTTAAAGTGGCAAGTATTGCAAAATATGGAAAACATTAAAAAATAAAATCCTGGGTGCCCACAAGAATGGTTCACAAGTAAAATAAATTATACTGATCAAGAAGCTATCCTAGTTAAAAGGAGATTGAAAACAAAATAGAATATGAAATATTAATACAAAACCTGAGTAAATAACAAAGTATTATAAGCTACGAGTTCAAATACACTCAACCTGAAGAAAGGACAATATGTCCAAAAGCTTGTCTGTCTTTTCCAGTTACATCTGTAACTTAGTAAAAACATCCCTGCTTCCTGCAAATTTTGCACTAAATATACCCTCGGATAACCATGGCTACCACAATACGTAATAGCAAAAGGAAATTAAATGTAGAGGACCAAGAAAAACCCTAGGTTATGTATGCTTATTCTAGACTGCAAACTGTATCTAGATATGTATGTTCCATAGATATTTTTGGAGTTGTCATTTTAACAAAACACTGTAGCAATCACATTCAATAAAGTGCCAGTGACTGAGAGTGTATCACTTTCAGAGGATGGCACAAGCAGAAACATATGCTAAAATGGTATAGCTTCAAATTAACCTATCTTGTGAAAGTACTTTACATGCAAAAACCTTATAGAAACTAATCACAGACTTTTGGACAGCCACTATTATGTTTTTGTATTGAAAAGTTTCCTGTACCAATACAATTCTGATAGAAGGTTCACCCAACTTGATTTAACTAAAAGATTTTAAATTTAGGATTCTATTTACACATAAGCTTGGGCAAAAGTCCTTGTCAAACAACCATTTTTGTTAAGATTACAAGTTTGATCAATGTGTGCTACTATAATAAACATGGATTACTCCAGAGCACAGGACACTTCAAAATTGACAGAAACTACACAGATCAGGTTAAAACTAGCTCACTAAAAGATCCCAGACAAAGTAGTCCTGTTTCTAAGGAAGTCTTTTAGGGATTTTTTTAAAAATTCCTATTAGTTTACACACATACCATACCAGTCACCTAAAGATGGTACAAAAATATTTGTTATTAGGTTTTGCAGATCATACAAAGGTTAGTGAGGTAACTAACTAATGAAAAGGATCATCAAGAATGGTCCAAATAATCTGCTTAAAATGTGATCCCCACACACACAAAAAAAATGCTTAATAAGATGACTATTTTACCAACTAACATACCTGGGAATAAAGAATGAAAACTGTGCATATCGTCTGAGCGGTTTTTCTTTAGAAAACTGTGGCAAAAGGATCAGTTTAAAGATACTGGGAGTTAACTAATTCAACTGCCAGTGCAAGTCTGTGGCAAAAAAATAAAAAGGACTTGATGTGATCCACAGACATCTAAAACAAAAAAAAATCAAGTGGAAGCAGAGACGTGGTCTTGCTTCTTTACACTGCCTTAGCTGTCAAATCCTAGCTGTGAGGTTAGTTAAAGAGAACTCTAAGCCAAAAAGCCACACTGCCAGGTCGTTCCACACAGAGACGGGCTATGTCAGGGGTCATCGAGCAGAAGAAAACAGATTCCACTGATGCGGGTCATTCCACGCAAAAATCTGACCAGGCAGTGATTTAATGAAGTTTTGCTTTCCTCATAACAACAGTGCAAGGAAGGCTGGTGGAGAAATGCCCTTCAGCAAGTGATGCTGTAGTCTTCATCTGTCCTGTGATGCATATCTTAGCATCCCTAAAATCTGAAAGATTAAAAACTAAATAGTTTGCTTGGTAGTCAGAATATATTAAAGGCACCTGAGCTTCTCCTGGCAGCAGTAGTTTGGGCACTGGAGACAGCACAGCTGCAGCCAGAAGCTGCAGTGCCTGGACTAGGTTAGCTGTACCGCTTTCAGCACGGCTCCCAGTCTAATGCAGCTTTATCACTTCCTGTAGCTGAGCTAATTTGTTCAGAGGTAGCATGGGTATCTCTGTACGGCACTGCACCATGTCAAGTGCATATGCCTTTTACTGCCTGTAATACACAGGATGTCAGGCTAAGATGATCTAATAATCCTTTCTGGCCTTAAACTGCATGAAACTATCATCAGTCACTTCCATTAATCTTCCATGACGGAAAATAAGACACCTGAACATAGCAAGACAGTGAGTTACAGCGGTAAAAATGTTGAAAATGTTTCTCAACTTCACCCTACTCTCCCTCTAATTCTGCTATAAATTATCAGCCTGAGTCACACACTGTCTATGGAGACATTGAGACACTCTAAGACTTTATTGGGCTGCTGCAGAGAACTTAGATTTGAGCTTGCTACCTGGGCAGTAGCAATTAGCACAGTATAGAGGGAAGATAAGGAAGAGACAGTTGTACACAAAGAAGTCCAATATGGTTATCAAAGCCCCTGCATGGTCTCACAAGGATTTTTAGGCAGCCCATAGACCTACCATGTTAGGTACTGTTGGCCATGCAGAACTTGTTATTTCCATGAGCATGAGAGAGAAACAATCAATCTTGTATTTTCTCCCTCTGTTTTCATGTGTCTCATGTAAAATGCGCTGAGCAAGTCGCAATCTGGATATGGGTAAAAGCTTTGAATCAAAAAATCCAATGGATCTTGGCCAGTTTGTGCAGAAGTTACCAGAACATGGTCTCATTGCTCCATACACAGAGAACAAACAGCTGGAGGGCCTAAATGTCCACATGATGGGGGTTTGAGAGAACCAAGTCTGGGAGTTGTGCTGATTTTCTCTTCTGGCATGTGAATAGGTTTATTTTGGACAGCATCTGGTTTATTTTTTTGTTCTTCGTTGTATGTCATGTTCCTTTAAAAAGGGAGTGACTAGGTCAGATGGACCCCCTGGAGGGAGCAGAGATTCCTCCTTTCCCTGGAGAGCAGATGAGCATGCTTGAGGACTGGGTGGGAGGAGGAGGAGAAGGAGGAGGAGGAGGAGAGGAGGAGCTCCAGGGCTTCAGGGTGTAGTGGAGAGAGGAGAAGAGAATGGGAGTCCTAGTGAGAAGATGGGAGCCTGCTGTTCATGGAGAGGCTCATGAAAGGAGCAGGGAACATATGCACAGACAGGCTCCCTTGGCGACAGGAAGAAAACTTCCTAGGGATCAGAGAGGATTGCACGGAGTTTGCTGCAACCACTGAGTTGACTGAAACCAAACCTTGAAGCAAGTACCCACCTAACACCACACAGGGGGGAGAGGGATGAAGATGTTTATAAATGTTTTGGGGTTTTTTTGTCCTCACAGAGAGAGAAAATGTTTCCTTGTTTATAAAGTTAAACGTTCTCATTTCTATTCTATACAAATTGTCTTTCTGAGTTTAAAAGACCCTTTCGTCTCTTCAGGAAGCTCACAGTAAGGAAAAAGTCTAGATCATCATCAAAGCCCTGTTTGTCCTTTCACAACATGTAGAACCAGAAGCAACCCCCCCCCAGTTTGCTCCTCAGCACTAGAGACACATGAATGCTAGAAATACTGTGAAGTAGTTAATTAAATTTCATCTCTAGCATAAAATAGTCTCTAATAAGTGTATAAAAAAATTGGGGAAAAAAATATATTAGTTAACATCTCCTTAGTAATTCTTCATTTAGTTCCAGTAGGTCAAATAAGGTAAAAAATAGATTTTGGTTAATTGGTAGTTCAGAAAAAAAAAAAAAGGAAGGGTTTGGTTTGGATTAAATAGAAAAATATTTTATTTTTTTATAGTTTCATGAAGTATTGCAAAAGTGATGCAAACCAAAATATTTTATGTGAGTTCAAACCTTTTAAAACTGTTTTTCTCAAAAAATTGAAAGGAAATTTCAAAATGGAATGTCATTTCAAAAGAAATAATTTAAATGCTTCACTTAAAAAAAGACAAAAAGAAGCATTTGATTCTTTTAAAAAAATTACAAGGTTCTTTTCAAAGTGAAGCACTCAACAAAATTGACACAATTTTGCAAAATGTTTTAGTATATCTCTGCCTCCATTTTGGGGGAAAAAAGAAAAAAAAAAAAAGAAAGAAAAGTCGGCTGAAAATTTTCACTCAGCTTCACAAACAAGAAAACATTAAGAGCTAAAATGAATGTAAGTGCTGAACTTTTTCTGGCCATACAGGCCAGAAGTGCCCCCAAAGAGTTAGTTTAGTCATAACCAGAATAGCCTACCAGAAACCCAGATCTGTTAAGAATAAAAATTAAAAACAGATATGCCATGAATGTTTTTGTTGCCCTTTATTATTTTCCATTTTCTTTTACATTCCTTCTCCCCTCCTTTTGCCCACTCCTTCTTAGATGCCTGTGTACCAGACATTCCAGGACAGAACATCTTGTGATCTCCACACAGATACCTCCCCCCAGAACAATTATGGGTCAAAGTCTCTGCTAGCAGAAATTGTCTCCTTACTCATCAACTGGATTACGTTAGATGAGAATCTCACCTGATAACTTAAGATACAGTGATTTTAAGA
This sequence comes from Actenoides lindsayi, assembly GCA_025331215.1. NCBI lineage: Eukaryota > Metazoa > Chordata > Aves > Coraciiformes > Alcedinidae > Actenoides > Actenoides lindsayi. The sequence goes on along the minus strand of WTSP01023259.1, from coordinate 9,685 downwards.
GCTTGTTTTACAGAAAGGCTCAACATATTTTGGCATGTTTTAATCCTTAAATTTTCATAGTCATGAGTAAAGCTTCCTGTTTGGGATTTGGAGAGGGAACAAAGTCAGAGACAGCATCATTAGTGGATTTCAATTATTTAAGAAATTAAATTATTTTCAGGACAAGATGCAGGACGTGCAACACTCCCTTTGCAGGCTAAGGATTCACCTGAATGATAAGATTTGAGAGGTTAAGCAGAAAAAGGAAACTTGCGGCCTTTAGGACAAAGTGAGCCTACAGAGTGTTTTCACACTTTTCCAGACCTCCCAGAAATCTACAAGCACATCAAACTGTGCTGGAGGAAGAGCGCCTTGAGCTAATGCTGACCTGAAGTGCTAAGCCATATGGCTTGCTGCTGTGCCATACAGATGCCCAATCTCCAACTGTCAGCTGAGTTTATTAGTTTTAGTATCACACCCCAGGAACAAAGTTACTTTCCTTTTGAATCCACACAGGCTCCCAAAGTACCAGGTATGCACAATTCTAGGTCATGGGGAAAAACATTATGCAAGTGTGTCAATATGGGTTAGGTTTATGCTGTCCCCATTTAGTAATACTGGATAAATGTGGACCACAGCAGGCACCAGGATGCTGGAAAATGAACCAGGTAAAATCAGTTTGATGTCCCTGAGATTAAAAGTATCCGCTCTTTTCCTAATCAGCTGAGTCCTCTGGTGCTGATGAATTCATATGGGGGACTTCTGTTGTTTTTGGTGTTTCTCTTGAAGACAAATCTTCCTTTTGTTAAATCAGTATTATCTTCCTGGTTTTTTTGTTATGTTTTGTTTTTAATCTGAAAACCAGAATTCACTTGGAAAGCTCTCTCACTCTCCTTCCTTCCTTCCTTCCTTCCTTCCTTCCTTCCTTCCTTCCTTCCTTCCTTCCTTTTTTTTTTTGCTTTCCTGTTTTCCTTCTTACTTGCTTTCTTTCTTATCTTACTTTCTTTCCTTCCCTTTCTCAGTTTTATCTTTTGAAAGCTTTTTAACATTATAGGAATACCAAGTTTGGTCTTTGACATTTTATTTATTTCCTGGAGCAGCTCTGGGAAGTCTTGTGTTCTGGGTGTTCTGGCACTGTTGTATAAAAAATGAGGATTTTGAACAAAGACTTTCTTTGCCCAAAATTGTAATTAGTCGTTGAAGCTGCTAACAAAAGCAGAGGCAGATGAACAAAATTATTCTAGACATTAAAAAGCTTGTATGATGACAGACTGAAGAGATAGGAACTATTTAGGGAGAGGGGGAAAACCTAGGTCATTTTTGTTCAGAAACACAATCAGGCTTATTGAATCAATAAAAACATTGGTAAAAATAATATTAGAACCATTACTATGTCATTATGTAAATCAGTGTTGCACCTTCATGTTAAATGTTTTTCTCTGTTGGCTGAGGTGGCATCACAAAAGTGAAGTGGGTTTTGAAAACTGTTCTAAGCTTCTTAGCTCTTGCCATACTGAGGACAGCAAGACCTCATGAGTGGATGGAGCTGTTCATAAGAAAGTCCATGTCTATTTACTGAACATAGCTAATTCATGAGATTTACAGGATGAACTTTGTCATCTTTTGCGAAAGTCCAAATAAATAATGCCTTCCAATCTTCTTGTATTCACTCTTTTGTTATCACACCCAACAATTAAAAGAATGTGAATAGCTTACAGAGGCACAGATTTCTTTTACAGAAGCCATGGTGATCTGTCTCCATCATATTATTTTCAGCTGGGTCTTTTATAATTCTGTTTTTAATTAACATTTCAACCAACTTTCTTGGTGCTAAAGTAGGAATTCTCAGCCCTGAATTTCCCAGAATAACCTTTACTGTAAAATACCATTTGCAACAGATCTGTTCTCTGAGAGAGCAGCTATTTAATTCTGATTTCTTCTACTTACTTTTTGAAGCCCTTTTACTAATATTTTTCAGTCCTTGTTTTCACAAGTCAGTTTTCTATGATTCCTTACTTCCCAGAGAATAGTTTGCATCTACTTCTCCTGTAGCATTATATGAAAGAAAATGGGGTTTACTATAAACCCAAAGAAATTCCCCCAAGAAAAGGACATAGACAGGAGGCATCACAAATGGAGTAAAAAAAGATCAATGGAGAGGCTGAGATAGAGCTCAGCAATCAAGCTATGGAAAGGTAACTGTGGCAGAGCAGGTGTATTACATTCCCAGTGGGCAATGGTTTACTTTTAAGTACCTGGTTTATGGTTCAACTCTACCTATCACCAAATGAAAGACTCTCGGTGCTTCAGCAATCTAGCTCAGTGCAACAGGACATATGACTTGACCAAGGCCTTTTTTTGCAAGCAAATAAAAACTTAAGCACATTCTGCCTGTGATTCAGACCAATAGATTTTTTGCCATACATTTCCTCAAAAAATATCAGTTCCAGCACAGGCAAAGATGTGGGACCCAGTTTTTACAAGCTTTCAGGCTGTGTGCCGTTTATAGTCACAAGAATAGGAATCAAATTCTTAATCAGGGCATTAGGTAATCAAACATTTTAGAAGTTTTCTTTTATCAAATACCAACTGTGGCAGGGGTTCAGACACTTACTAACACAAACCACACCAAGGTTAACAAGGTATAGGCTTCTAGTTATGGCATTGTCTTCAAAAATATCCTTTACGCCCAGAAGTCTTCCTGAAGCGATGAGAAAATACTCCCTAAAATCAAGGCCAAGACGCTGGTGCAGCTTCATCAGACAGATCTTAACCACAGGAATTTACCCCTCTGTGGTATTTTGATTCTGACCAGACATGAAACCAGCTTCCCCAACTAGCTTATTCAAATGGCAGTTCTGTGATCTCCTATATATGTCTGTGAGCAGTATAGCCATCAGCCAAGTGTCCACGATACTATACACTACATAATGGTTGCAGCCTATAGGCTTGAAATCCTGGCCATCCAGGCTGGTGATTCTCACAGTTTCCTTCATACTCCTACAAGAAATCGTTTTTCTCGAATGGAAATGAAGAGTACATGTGCTGAGACACATTTTGTCCTGACATGCTTACCTCGAATCCCTTGGGCTGACCCAGAGATGACATATACCTGATTTGTGAAATATAATCAATTTGTATTTTGTTCTTGAGCTTTATCCCAAAAGTTAATGTGTAGTTACATTTTATCTACAGTTCCTAGGACAAAACCAGTTGTGCTCTAATGGTTGAAACTCATTTTTGTCATATGTTTCTTATTTGATAGAACTTCTTTATATTGTTCTGCTGAAATCTAGAATTATATATCACACAATAATATGTACAAAATAATCACAATTTTTAATTGTGAAGCTCAATAAAAACATAAAGTTTAAAAGTACAGAATATTCAAGTATAGTAGCCAAAGTATCAATCTATCTTCTTGGTGTGGAATCCAACCTTTTGTCCTTCAGCTGAAATTCTTTTCATGTTGTTGTGGACCCCCAGGCATGTTTTAAAGAACCAAGAAAGATCAAGTGATCAGCTCCAAAGTACTCCAAAGAACTAATTTAAAAGGGCTTTGCTGTAAATATCAATAATGGAATATGACAAATGGATTAAGATGATGAAATACAAATGCTGCATGAAGGAAATAATTCATGACACAGTTTTAACAAAAGTAGAGGAGAGAACAGTCTTACTGCTGATGCTTTCACACGGTTTAAGACACAAAGAGACAGAAACATGGTCAGTCCATGAAAAGATCATTCTTGACCAACCGCAGACATTAATGTTCAAGGGTTTGCAGGGTGGAACATCACAGAATCCTTCCTTTATTATTTAGTCACTAATATAAAGCCTACAAATATGACAAGTGGTTGTCTCTAATTTGTTCCCTGTCTCATGGCTCGTTCTGTGTAAAGTTTCACCTCATGTGTATGCTCAGTGGTTACCTATGCCAATTCAGTCTTGCTGTGCACCTGGTCCCGCCTCCTGGCTGGAAAAGTCAATTGTTTCCATGGCCCTTTGCCTATTAATATTTTCTTTGATTTTCCTGTGCTTGTCATCTTTTTTTATGACCTAACTTAGGCTGAAAGTCTTTACTTGAAAAACGTAATTTATATTTCTAAACTTACTAACAGATCTATAAAAGCTTGTTAGAATTACTATCTCCCCACTAGTATTCTTAGATATGTGTCCTATTTACTGCGTAGATTACAAGCAGGCCTTTTAGCTGTGCATTACAGAGTCTTGATTCTACATGATATTAAAGAGTAATCTTGAATACTGATGAAATAATTAATTAGTTGTTTGGTTGGTTTGTTGCTTGTTTATCAAACTCCACTGAGTTTTCCCATGATTTATATTGTGAGCCTGAAAACTAAGCAGAAATCATGGCCTACATATTCTATTGACAAAATACTGAGCCGTGACTTTAAGAAAAGTAAATTTGGTAGACAGTATGTGGCCAAATACAGTAGAAAAGGAAAAAAGCAAAAGAGAAATAAAAGAGAAGTCACAAATAAAAGTGACAGCTTATTTTCTAGTGTTAGTGAACAAAATTTTTAAGCAAACTCTGTTAAACAAAAATCAAGAGAGCTGAAAGGGACAATTCCATTAGTCAGATAAAAACAGAACAAACAATTAAAACAACAAAAAAGCATATACAATGTGCTGTTTCTTCTTTCAGTTTCATATTTAAAACAAGCATATTTACAGGGAAAAGATTCCTTTATAACCTATATTTTTTACAAGGGTTACAATTAATGTTTTATCCCTTCATACAGGATTTTTAATCAAGTTCATGAAAATATTTTAGTGAGTAGTGTTAACAAATCTGATAAAGTGCATAAATTCAGGAGAGGTATTAGAAACTAAGTATGTACTCCTGTGGGAAAAAAAAAATAACAGATGTGCAAGTGCATATATTGTAATAATTATGTTTGTACAAACCCAAAAACCTCCTATACGTTCTTACAAGACTGGTTCTGAACAATTTCTTCTGTATTTACAAAATTAAGTTACGTTAGTTTATAAAGAAATCTCACTAAACTTGTAAAAGATATGATGTGTCTGAGTATTAAGTTGATGTTCAAACAACAAGAAGCAACTCATAAAGTTAATTTGGTGTGATTATTCCGTTCTGAAGGTCACCAAGACAAGTCCGCCACTGCCAAGTCATGATGCATCTGGCACACTATTGCCTTCTAGAAAATCTCAGCTAAGTCAAGATAAAGGAGTAGCAGCCGGGGAGGGAAAGAGTGAGAGAAAAGGGAGAACTTTTGGGTTACTTTTGTTTTTGGAGCCCAACAGCATCAAAATACTAAAAGACTTAAACACTGTCGAAACTTTTATTCTCCCAGGGCAGAATTATTTGAGACAATGTGTTGTAATGGAAGCTGTTGGTTAATAAGTTGTTCTTTCTTCCCATCCTTATCACTTCCTATCTTTCATGTACAAGGATTTTACCAAATGGGTCCCAGATGAAAAAGTTTGGCTGTGGATTTGCATGAGAAATCAAATTTAAACATTGTGTACCTCTGGAGTTTGAGATGACATCACATAATTCTCAACAATAGCTTCAAAAATTCATGTTCAAAAGTGCAGAGGAGTCACAACCTTCTCTAGGACTTTACTAATTAGAAACTGGGGAATAGCCAAGAAAACAAAAAAAAAAAAGGATCACTTCACTACTTGCCTTTTGGAGATACATTAAGAGGTCACATGTTTTAAGACTGAGCTGAATAAAGCAAAATTCATTGTCTCTTGATAAGAATGAAGAGATCTGTTCCTTTAAAGTCCTGGAACTTATACTTCAAACAAAAAATGTCTTCCTGAAAACTGAAGAAAATCTGTTGATTACTTTGTGTTGGCATTAGTTTAACGTAGATCTTTTAGAAGACCTCTCTCAAGCTTTTTTTTCCCCCAGATGTCTTAGTGCTAGCAAAGCAATACAAGCTCTCCAAACCTTCCTCAGAGTGAAGAGTCAGCCCTTGCACAGTATTTTAGCCAGGACAAGATCCCACCATTGTCCTGAGAATAGTAGAACACACAACAAAGTCAACAGTTCATGTCATTCTTAAAACCATGTTGATACCAGAAGGTATCAAAGCAAAAATCTTCTTTTCAGAAAGTTTTCATTCTGTGCTCCTGCTGATGGAAATGAGTACGAGGAGAAATGTGCATGTGTTTAGACTTCTCATTGACAAATTGGTGAGCAGCCTTTCCCAGACGAAGGTGTTTTAAAATCTGCACAGTTATAGGTTGAAAAGCTAAGGGCCAGATGGTCTGTCTGCCCTTCCTTTACATGATTAGAAGGGAGACTGTAAACTTGATTCAACTGGCAGTCTAATCCAGCGTTGCTACAAAGCAAAGAAAAGCAGTGAGACCATATGAGTAAACCTAGATATCATTTTTAACAAGTTAGAATAGTGTTATGTGTATTTTGCTTGTAGCAATATTCCAAGTAATATTTGGGGGATTTCTTATTTATCAGTTACATATGAGGGACAAGTATTATGAAAGCAAAGATTCTAACTTGGAGTAAATCTTGAATGTAAAGAATAAAGGAAAAAACAAAACACAACGAGAAAGGAAAGAAAAGGAAAGGAAAGGAAAGGAAAGGAAAGGAAAGGAAAGGAAAGGAAAGGAAAGGAAAGGAAAGGAAAGGAAAGGAAAGGAGATAATTTTGCAGTAATTCCTTCACTAAATGTGAGGAACATTGGAAGTTAACATTGATTTAGAGGAAATATCCATTTAAAGGAAAATATGAAACTAGGAACTTAAATTACCCTTGACTGCCCATTAATGGAAGAAAATATGAAATTATTATAAAGCTACTTGAATGTTTATAAACTACACTGAATCAATTCTAAATAGATTTTTTTTTTTTTTTTAGTACCTCATTATATCACTAATGCATTAAAATATAATAGTTTTCTGGAGTATGACTAGTTTTTCTGTTGGTTTTCTGTCCACTTTTGGAAATACACCAGCAACCTCGAAAGACCCTTTAACACACAGTGGGGATAGTCAATAGTTCTGAGAAAGGAAACTGCCTTGTTTTAAATGGATACAAAGAAGTCTCGTCGTTTGAAAGTTTATTTATTGGAGAGAGTAGGACTTTCTGCTTGGGGAGTGAGGAGCTGGCTTGATCTAGAAATGTGTTTCTGGGTCTACAGATGAAGGATACACATAGGTACACACAGAGGTGAATGAATGTACGAATGAATGAGAGAAAAGCACAAAGCAGGTGAGCAGGTGCTCTCTAGTGTTAAAAGCAGTGATCAAACAGATGATGACAATTACAAGAAGGAGAAACAGTCTGGCAAAGTGACTTCAAAATTGCCTAGAACAATTTTAACCTCGGCATAAGTATGAGGAAGAACCAGTAAGAGATCTCCATCTATACACACCTACTCCAGGTGAGGCACTCCCAGGACCATGCCTACCAGCGTTCCTTGGGCCCCAAAGTGCCCAAACCCACTTGTTGACTATTCCTGTGTCGGAAGAATCCGTTTTAACGTAAGCCCTTAATAAACAAACAAAGCATCCCTTCAATTAAATCGTCCCACTTTTCCTTTACTCTGTCCATCACCCACGTTGCCAATGTACCCGGTGCTGAAGGGATTCAGCTTCCCACTAACTCCGAAGCAGTCTTTGCAAAACACGCTGGCCGAGTACAAAATCCAGAGGTAAAGACGTGGGATTGACTGTCTGGCTCCAGCGGAGCCGGAGATGGGCGATGAGGAGGGCTTCTTCCCACGGCAGCATGCGGGGCGAGAGAGGTCCTGGCCCCCGCCTGAACCCCCGGAGCCAGCCCTTCCCCTCCCGGCCGCCCTGCCCGCAGCCCCAGAGGGCCACCCTCCCTCCTCGCCACCGGAGGAGAGGGGTCGCCTCGGCTTAGACCGGCGCGGGCTGCTCGGTGCCGCTCAGCCAGAAACCTACTCAAGGCGCTGCAGGAAGCGGCGGCAGCTGATTGCACAGCTCGCTCCGCGCCGTACCGCGGGAGAGCGCAGGGCAGCCCAGGGCAGAGCAGGGCGCTGGGCGGGGCGGTTGGCGGGGAGGCGCGGCGGGGACCGGCGGCACCTCCGAGCCCCTCGGAGGGAGCGGCAAGGACCTCCGTGTCTCTGCCTCCGTGGCGCGGATTGCTCGGCGGGTCGTTCAAAATCCAGATACACTGATTGAAATTTTCTTTTTATTATCCCCCCCCCACTTTCCCCCTTAAGAAGGAGGAACTATCCCACCTGTGGATCGTACACTTGTTCTCTCCCTGAGAAACACTGCCTGCCTTTCAGGTGAAAATAGCAGGTTCCATGAAAGCTTTGGAGGTCTTTTATCTTATACTTACGGATACATATTTGCTTATATTTCCCTAAACAGAAAATGACTAAGGCTCTTAATAGTAGTGTGTCATAAGGGAAGCAACTTTTCCAAGCCTCAAATCAGCTTTTTAGAGATCCTCTTTAGTTTGGTTTTTTTTTTTAAACAAACAAACAAAAAAAACCAAAAAAAAACCCCAACAACATTCCCTCCCCGAAAGCGGGGAGATAAACCCTCGTAAAGACATGGTCCATTTTTAGTGCAAAATGTCGAAGCCACAGACGCTCTGCGGGGGGAAAAAAAAAAAAAAAAAAAAAAAAAAAAAAAAAAGCTGCAAATAAGGAGTATGTGTCTATTTGTGCGCGTTTGCGTGTTTCAGAGAGTCGTCTAAATTCTCAGCGCTCTCCTGAGCAAACCCTTCTTGCAGTGCATTTTGAAAATGAAATACACTATTCCACTCCTACCGAACTGAAAAGGAATAAAAAAAAAAAAAAAAAAAGGGGGGGGGGGGGGAGAAAAGAACTGACCGTAACCCATGTGAAAAGCCCACCCTGTGGCGCAGGTATCATGGGGCGACAGCTAGATAACATTGTTAATAAAAGTAATGACCGAAATACGGAAAGAAACCTGAGGGAAGGCTCTTACATAAACAATCACGTCGCCCGTACTCGGGAGCGCTGGCGAATCCATCGCCACAGCGCCCCCTCCCACACACAGCTCGAACTAACGATTCTGTCCTGAAGATAGGGAAAGAAAAGTTCGTTCTTTTCTTGCTCCCTTGCTGTTTTCACCGCTCTTCGCTTTAACCCCCCTCCTGAGCAGATCTACGGCAGAACGGGTCGCCCAGCTCGCCCCGTCCCCTCTCGTTCGCACAGGTCGCTCCTGCAAAGCACCTCGCTCAGAAAGAGCACCGTAAACTGGGCTCCTTTTACTAGAAAACTGGACAAGTCCGCTTGCACAGTATGCGTGTGTCATTTGTTATTTTAAAATACAATAGTCTATTATTTCACGTCGTTGTCTCCGGGAGATGGTGGCGGTCCCCCATTTCATGAGAGAAAGGAGAAAGCATTCCCAGACCATTGTGTGGTTATGTCACAGGAAACTGTTTCTGCTGCACATTGTGTTACATCTCCAAACCCCACTAAGCTGCACTTCGCTCTGCTTAAAAAAGTTGCTGTGACCGGTGTCATGACAATTGGGCAATTGGCATTGTGCAGGCAATAGGCGTGTGCGCCAATCCGGGCCCCAAGGAACCCTCCCGAGGCGGAAACATTTCTCCTTCACGCCAAAGGGGTTTTTCCTTCTTTGGTTTGTTGGTTGGGGTTTTGCTTTTTTTTTTTTTTTTTTTTTCTCCAAACTTGATAGCAAAATCGCTTACATAAAACAGGCTCAGTGGATTTGTGTG
>WTSP01023257.1:0-37569 GCA_025331215.1 Actenoides lindsayi | reverse complement strand
CGCTGAGCGCGGGCCCGACTGAGGGGGCTCTTCCCGCTCCCCGCCAACGGTCACTGCGCGAGGGCCCGACTGAGGGGACTCTCCCCGCTCTTGGCGTCGCGCGGCGGCTGCAGCCGCGGACCGCTGACGGTACCGGTGCGGTGCGATGGATCGGTGCGGTGCGGGTCCCTGGTGCGGTGCGCTAACGCGGGCGTCCTAGTCGAGGGCACGGTTTCAGGTGGTTTACAGGTGTCATTTGCCGGCAGGGTTGTAAAGGTAGCTCGAGGTAGCATTGTTGCAGTTTTATAAAGTTGTCGAACAGATGAGCTGTTTTAGGATTGCAGGCACGCGCACAGAAGTGTCAGCTTTTGCCACTTTTTCCTTGCATATGGGTAATTTATTTATTTTTTAACACGAGAATTTCTTCTGAACTTGGGCTGCCTGGCAGCTACGTTGTGGTCTAAATGAAAGGATGATGCTTGCTTAGTTGGCTTGGATCTCCAAAGTTCAAAAAACCTGACTTCTAATTTTTCGCTCGTTTGTTTGTTTTGTTGTTTTTTTGGGTTTTTTTAAAATAAAATACAGTCTTAGGGCTTTAGTTGTTAATGTTCCAAAGGAACCGGTTTCCCAAATGGTCCCTATGGTGTTTATTTATGTCATACATGCTTGTAAAATTCAAGCATTATTTCCTTTTTTGCATATTTAATTAGTTCTGTTGAGGTAATGACTGATCAGACAGTGTGAAAGGGGCTCTCATAAAGAGAATTGATTGACTGATTAAAGACTGGCCCCATTCACATGGCTTTAAAAACTCTACTGATGCATAGCATTAGTTTGCAAAATGCCATAATTAAGACTGTCTAGTGTCTCGTCTTTGTAGCTAGTTATGATTCCGTGGTACTGTTATCTACCAATTGATTTCCAAATGTAGCCATAGAGCTCTGCAAAACCAAGTCTGGAACCTGCATTTTTGGAGTATTGGTATCCTGGGTCTCAAAGCAGCATGCGAACGTGGGGATTCCCATGCAGAGTCAGGCCCTCTAAGTGTGGAAGGCATTCTGATGATTTTAAATGCTAGAGTTTTTCTTAACTGCAGCTGCTTTCTACTTTTTTGTTAAATGTGTGGGAAAGTGTCTTCTGAGACAATGACAGATCATTATTGTAGTTCACTTTCTTCTTTTCCTGTTCGTAGAGATTTTGTCATTTATTTAGTAACTGAAGAAATTTATTTGATCAAGAAGTAAAGATGATTTTAGTTGAAATGCTTTTCTGATAAAAGGGTTGCTTTAAAAAGCAAACTTTATATATAAGCTTTCAGGTAGCGTTCTTATTTGAAATGAAAATCATGTTCTCATTTCTCAAATTTACTCCTGCATCTTTATGCTGAAATCTGTGTAACTTCAGAGCTTTTGTACGTTCTTTCTGTCGCTGTCAGAAAGAGATATGGTTGGTATAGTAGTGGTTGGAAGTAGTTGAAAACTCCACCCCCCACCTTGGTTCTAAATTGGCTGAGGTCTATGCTCGAGAGTCCCAGATTACACACAGTACTGTTTGGTTTGGTTTGGTTTTAGTATGATGCTTGAAGTAAAAAATAGTAAACATGGATTATAGACACAGGTGCATGGAATGCAGAACTGATCTATGTTTTGTAGCTGACAGCAAAGTATCATTTAAGACCCTATCCTATAGGAGGTAATCCATATCTTCATGTTTATGTATATTAAATTAGGAATTAATTTTTTGCCAGTAAAACAAAATGTTATTGATAATTTTTTTCTTTCCCTTCCTTGAGCAATAAAATACTGTTTCATTTGTTGATACAGTGATAAATACCAGTTAGGAGCAGATTGTAAAGATATCCAGTAGCTGTCCAGTCTTCAGCCCCAAAAATTTTGGTTACTTTAAGGAACAAACATCTTTAAAGATTTGAAAAAAACCTTGTCTTTGTAGTTACCAACAGTATTTTTATATTTTACATTCCAAACTGGAATATGTTCTTCAAATAACTGAGATTCTCAGGGCAATAAGCAGTAAATATGACTGCAAGAAACATCCTGGTGTAAATTCCACATGGGATAAAAGCAGTGCTATGCATAAGCAGAACTTTAGATCCCTGTGCTTACTATTACTTAACACCTTAATATGCATTAGTGAAATCAGTATTTTTATTTAAATGTGAATTTTATTTAAACTTGATTTTATTCAGCACCTTTTGACATTAGTAGTAAATTTCCTATTGAATAACAAAGCTACTGTCTGATCTCCAAAATACAGACTTTGTGTAGACTGTGTCATTTTACTCAGATAAGTTTTATGGAAGCAAAGTAAACCAAATTTTTAGGGTAGAGGAGGGAGGCATAACATGTAATGAAACTTTAACACCTTTTGTGCTCTGAACTCTGTTATGTTAATAACTCCACTAACATTGCTTTCACTTAATTCTGGTTGCCTTTAACATTTACTAAACAGTTTTGAAAATTACTGTAGCTTAGCCTGAGACGTTTGTGATTAGCTGCACCAATTTGAAATGGCCAATTTGGATGATGACAGAACCTCTTCTGCGCATGCTTTTTTAAAATTTGGTAAGTGTGCAGTTCTGTGTTTTGTTTCTGTTTGTGGCTATTTAACTCAACAAAAAACCAATTGTGTGTTTTGTGTTTCATCAGTGTTTTGTGCTAGCAGTTTCCTAGCACTGTACAGTAGAACTTAAAAAGATAAGCTCTTTCAGTGAAAATTTCTGAAACTCATTATCTACTTAGATTGAAATCTAGCCTTCAGATCTTCCTGTTTTGTTTGTGTTTTGTGTTCTTGTCTCTGTGTAGCAATCTCTAAACTGAAATTCGTCTTTTAGGATGGTAGTCGTGTGAAAGGTGCACTAAGAATGGTGTTGAGAATAAAATAAAAAAATTACAGAACAAAACACAGCTGGCTTAGAGGAAAGAAGTTAAATTTCCAGTAAGTCAGTCATTGTTTCAAAGCATAATTTCTGGAAATTAAGTGGAAGTAAAATAAAACCCCCTGCCACAGCTTCCCTTCGGGTACAACAGAAGCTACAATCTATGAAGTCAAGACTGTTACTGGTTTAGCTTAGTATAATTTGCAAAGAATTCGACTGGAACAGACGTGTCTGTATGTGAAGCTAGTGGGTCTGGGGAAAAATGTGCGGGACTCTTATTCAGTCTGTTGAAACAGAAGCAGTACAAGTGCTAGTGAGAGTTAAAGAGGAAAGTGGAGTTCAGCTGTCTCTTGCCACAGCTGAGTCACTTGAACTACCCTGCCCGGCTGGTGGCATTTCTGTTTTGGCTCTCAATGTCAAAGGACATGTGAAGTGTTAACAGAATAAAAAAATTACTCTTTCCTAATAATTATATTGATACTTGATGTTTCTGGTTTTATGTTTAAAAATAAAAGATTTTAGTAGTTTCAAGAGCTATTGTTTTGAGTTCTCAGAAATGGCAAGGGTTGCCTTGAGTATCCTGAATGGTCTCCTGCCTTGCTTGTAGCATTTGTAAGGCTTCTGTGGCAGACTTGGGCGTTTTGCTGTATTTTCATTATGTGAGGCTCCTGTGTACTGGCATGACAGGCAGTGTTTTATTTCTGTTGTTCAGTAACTTCTGCATGTTGTTAATTGCTGTAAATCCTGAAATCAGTTATTCCTGTTAAGTATAATATATGGTAAAGATAAAGCATTTCAGATGAATAGCAAGTAGTAAAGAGGCAAAATATATTGATACACGTTTTTTCTTTTTCCATGAAATTCTAGTTGCATTATATGTGCAGTCTAACACTTTTTTCTCTTAATAAATCATAGTTGAAAAGTTTTGTCGATTTAAAACTATTTAATTGAAACTATTACAAGCTTGTACTCATTTTTAACTGTGTTGTTACCATCACTCAACCTAGGTAAAACTTTGTACCTTGTGTTTACTCCTAATGTTTATTTAGATAGAAGAATGCTTTAATACCTTTTCCTTGTTCCTCTCTTGGAGTTTCATTAACGTATTTTCCTTGAACTATAGAACAGTTCAGTTTGGAAGGGATGTCATAGGAGGTCACCTACTCCAGCCTCTTGCTCAAAGCAGGGTCAACTATGAGATCATAACTTCCTCCTGTATGTACTAATTAAAAATCCTCACCAGCAACAGCTTAATATGATACATGTTAAGTTCATGAAATCAGAGTTCAGATATTTACATATGTGAGACCAAATTTTCCTTCTAATGGAAGTGCTTCTAAAAATGATAAGTAAAATACTCTTTGGTCCCAATGACTTCTGTACTGTGAATATGTTATTGCCCATACTAATATTGGATAATGAAAGTTACTGTGATCTGAGATCCAGTCTCAAGTGTTGGATTACATCCAGAACTAGTGTCACATTAGACTGTGGGTAGTTTTTACTCTCATCTAGCATAGGAAGAAATTTGGTATTCTCAGCTTTTAATTTTTTTGGTCTGTGCTGACTTAATTATGCAAGTAAATATTTTCTTTTGTTTTTCTGTCATGTGAAATGCTGGAGGTAAAATTCTTGCCACGTTGCTTCCATTTGTTATGTGATTAAACTTAGGGGAGATGAGTGTTTGTTTGCTTTTTCTTTATTTCTGTACCTTGAAAAATTTGAATAGTCAATCCTTGTTGAAGTACACAAACCTTTCTCCATAGACAAGGTCCAGAATTCCAGTCTGATGCCTATTTTTCTTAAATAGCTGCAGTTGCTGCCATCTTCAAGGATGTGTGGGTGTTCAGAGCTTCTCTATATACAAATTTGGGAGTAGGATTTCACAATGTTGGCCATAGCTTTTAAATCTAAACATCTAGGCAATTTATAGCTCTTCCCTGAAGAGCAATTAATACTAATCTCAAGTATAACTAGAATAAAAATGAAGTGGATGGGAAAGTACTTTAACATCAGGATGACATAATATTCTCAGCCTCCAAAGGTTGTATATGCATAAGTATTTACACTGCTAATAGGTTACCTCGGAGACCTTCTGTTCAGTTTTGTGTTCTGCTTAGAAGACATAATGAAATCGTAGATCTTTCCTGAAACTGTTTACATTTGAGTTTCATCTGCTGGATAATGTTTTCTTAGAGTTTCCATGTCATATCAAAGTCAGGAATATCTTATCTGTTTATTTGGCTCTACACAAGTAATTGGTGTTTCTGTTAGCAGTTATTGGGCTGTTTCAGGATTTTTCCTGTTCTCTAATACTTTACTAAAATGGGTAGTAATTTTTTTTAATTTTTCAACTTGAAGCATGGTGAAATCATATTACTCTGGCATCTGTAAGTGGTGGGAAATGAAAGTGGATTAATTTTCATTGCAAGTATGGATCTAGTGTATTTAGTGCAATATCTGAAGGCAAACAGGGGTTTAATTGGACTTGGGATAAAGATTTTGAGTGTTTTCTTAAGAGACAATATTTTAATGCAGGAAGCAACACTTTGCTTTCTTATCTGTGTGGGTTTTTTGTGATTTTGAAGTAGTTACTGACTTGCAGCAATCCACTGCTGATATAAGGAAATAATGGGCATACTTCATTCTTTGCAAGAAAATATGAACTACTGTGTATTTAAATTTTCTATAGGGTTGTTACTCTGGTATACAGCTGAAGAAATACTAAATAGAGAAAATAACTTCTTATAATCCTTCCTCACATACAAACTTACCTAAAATAAAACTTACACTGTATGGTTACAATGAAAGGAGGTATTTATGAAGAATAGTATTTGAAATTAACGTCTTCATTCTGTTTCTTCTGAATGTTAATGTACAAACTTAGAACACAATGGTAATATTTGCATATGTCACTCTTTTATGTTTAAGTGCTGCTGTCTCGCTGCTGTCAGTTTTTTTTTTCCCTGTTAGAAAAGCTATTTTAAATATGTAGTTGAAAAGAGCTTTCTATGGCAGATTTTTGTCTTGCTGAAAGGAATTAAATAGATTTTTGAAAAGCATGTAGATGGGCTTTTTTTAGCCATCCTAAAAATAGCTTCCACTGGGTTATGGTCTCACTACAAAACCACGCAGAATGAGCAGCTAGCTTCATGTTTGTGCTGTTTCTTGCTTGTGATTAGATTGTGATACTAATGAAATATAATTGACCACAGGATTTATTGAGCAGAATGCTGTAGACACCCAAGCAAAACAGAAACTACATAGATGCTAATAAGGAATTACTGAAGAGTACATGGAAAACTTTGATTTTTCAGTATTCCTTTAAACAAGTTCTACTTGTAGTAGAAGTAATTTTAAGGCATGCTTTCAAGGCATAGAAACTTACTTTTTGTCAGTTTTCTTGAACTTTGAAATTATTTCACCTTTTTGTTTCACCCACAGTCTATACTGGTTTAATTTATTTCTGCTAGTAAGGTTTCAGACATATGAAAGAATTTAATTTGTAGATGATGGTGCTTTGACATTTTCATGTTCTTTATTCTGTTGAGTAGTCTTTCTGCACAAAGTTGAAATCTTTGAATGCTCTTAAATAGAAGAATACGCTTTTTGTTCACAATAACTTTATTTTGTTTCTCTGTTGGCCACAGAGGGTCACATATTGTCTGGTAAGTATGTAAGTTAGAACAATTCTATTTAAGTAACTTCTGACTTGTGTGTATGTGTGCCTGTGAATACTCAACTGTTTTTCATGGTACAGTACTGGATGTTAGCAGTCTGCAAGAAATAGGCGTTCTGAGATTATTTCACACACAAAGCACAGTGTACTATGTATGCATTATACAGTTAACAAATGTAAGAGTCTTTTTTTTTTTTTTGCCTTTGAAAATCTAGTAAGTGGATATTTCTCATAAGTTTGCTACTTTTTATGCAGTAAGTGACTTACCTGAGATTTTTTTCCTGTGCATATTCTGTCCTACTTTCACTGAATCACCTTATAAAACGATGACTACTGCAGCTATAGTGTGCTTTTAGAAGATAACTGAATCAATAGTATAATAATATAAATTACAAATCATCTTATGGACAGGGATTCCTAGGCAAAAAGAAGTGGAAAAATAAAATTGCTGGTTTTAAATTGATTCAGTGTGTTGATTTTTAAACAGAATGTACAAAAGATTTGATACAAGTTTTTCTTTTCCATTACAGAACAACTTCATTTCTTTTAGCTTTGGTTTTTTAGGCAACATAAATAAATTGGGTTCTCTGTGCTTCCCCCTCGGGCTCTTTCCCCACATGCAGGTGTTGTTTGTAACTTAACCTCTTCCAGTGAGGAAAGGAAAGGTTGTGGGGGAAGCTCAGATGAGAATCCATGCACAACAGACCCACAGAACTCCACTCAAGGAGCAGTGGAATATTTTTTGTAACTACTATGATTGCAAAGCAAAAGTGATGCTAATATGGGGGGTCAGGTTTGAGTTCTTTAGGGGCAAGAAACATTTTCCAGTCTCCACCAAAGGACTTGATTACTAAAGCTCCTGTCACCACTCCATATGCATTCATTTCGTTTGGATGAGAGTCCTGTGTATGGACAATCTCCTGTCTAATGATTGGATATGTGCTGCGAGTGCAAAAGTGGCAACTTGAATAGGAGCACTCTGCTGCATCCTGCCAGAACTGCTTGGCTGGTTGGGCTTCCCTGGCAATTCATTTCTCTGAGCTTTTCAGAAGGGCAGCATGCTGTCCGGAAAGGGGAAATTATCATTCTTCCTGTTATCAAATAGCTCTGTGGGAGATCTTGCCATCCAGAACACTGAATAAAGCTGAAATGGTTTGTGGAAGGAGAGCAGTATTGTTGCTCTTAAATTAGAAGTTGAAAATGGTTCACCCCGATAATTTTTAAGAATTATGTCTTTCTGCTAGGCAGCTCATTTCAGCTATCAGGAAAACAGACTTTTCAGGTGCAAATAGGGAAGCAGTCCATTAGCGGGACACTGAGGAGGAAAGATGTGGATTTGATAACACTGTACTTTTCTGGAATACAGGTAATTTGGGAGCTCTATCTGTGGATAGGTTCATTAAGCTTTGGTAGTATGTGAGAACAAGATAACCCTTTTCTTGATTCAAGCCATGAAATCAACTAGGCTTACTTGGCGGAGGGTGAAAATGAGTTTAGGATCAGTAGAACATTAATAGTGTTGTACTTGTTCACCATTTTAGAAGGCAAGTAGGGAAGTAATAGTTAAATTTGTGCTGCTTTTGTCCCTGTTTTGTTTTTCTACCTATCTTCAGGAATTCTGCCTGTAGCATACTAAACTTCTAAGAAAATGTTTCTAGAAAATTCTTGATGTTTAATAGGCTGTCTTCAATAATTAAGCTACATTTATGTAGCATTTGCTGTAGCTGAATTACTGCAAGGCGTTAGAGATGCAGATGGAGGTCTTGTTTGTACAGACAGGTACTGTAGAAAAAGATGTCTGTAGAAGTCTATTCACTTGAGATTATGAAAATTGCAATTTTTTTTTAAATCCAATTGAATAAATTGTTTTTGTATAACACACATGAAAAAAATCATATTGCAGTAATTTTTAGCAATAGTAGAATTATGGAACTAATTCTGATCTTGATTTTGTGTTTCTTTTTCTTATAATTTTTAGGTTCAATTTATGAGCCACTTAAAAGTATTAACCTTCCAAAACCAGAGGGGGAAAGCCTTTGGGATAAATTAGATCATTATTACAGAATTGGTAAGTTAATAGTTGTTCCTATCATGAAAGATTTTCAATGTAACTTAGTAAAATATTTACAGTTATGGTAATGAGAGTAATCAACTTTGGCTTAAAATAATATCTTCAGTCTTTAATAAGGATTTTTGTTTTCTGAGAGGTAAAGGATTCTGTCATTACAATTCCTCATCAGATTCCTGTGATAATGTAATGCATGAATTTGTGTATTTCATATATTGCTTGAAACATCATGACCTGTATATAGTGTTCACAATTATCCTCTGCGTTTGTCAAATGGCAGAATAGATTCTTGAGTTGCAGCTGATGGTTTTGGATGAGCAGGGGTAAAGGTAATCTGTTGGCAGTTTTTGGTGCTTGAACGAATCCAGATAGGAATTAGAATTGATATTTACATGTTAAATATAATTATTACATTATTCCTACTTGAGGATAGTTTCCTAAATGTCTTCTGAGAGTTTGAAAGGTGCAAAAACTGGAGGGCTGAATTACACTTTCTGCTGAAAATATATATTGGAAATCCAGTCTACCTGTAGGACTGAATTTAGAATTATTTTGGATATAGTGGTAGCTTAGTATTGTAGCATTAGCCACATACAGCTGAGGAAACATTTGAATGGTAAAAAGCTTTCTTGTAGTACTTATAAAAGTGTGACAGGTGATCAGTGAGAAGTAATTTTTGTTGCTAATGGTGCCGTGATGTATTTATGTGCCAAAATTTTACCTGTTGGCTAACTTACTTTAAGCCTGCTTTAGCAGTTTTCTTTTCATTGTGAGATCATTTTAAGCCCAAAACATACATCTTAAAGAAGCCAAGGTTTATTTTGACTGTTTTGTGTTATGGGTATTTGTGTTATACTGAAGTCCTGCCTGTATTCTAAATCAAGTGGTTTTTTGATGGCAGTGCAACTGACTGTTTAAAGTAGAACTTTTAGTCAGTCAAGGGTATGGAATAGTGAACAATTTTTGCATCATTCTAAAAATGTGGGATGAGACTTCCTTCATTTAAATAGCCTTTTTTAAGTGAAATCTGTGAGTTGTGCCTGGTCTATCCATAGATGTATTGCTTTTGTAGATATATTGCTTTTTCTTACTGAGATGATGACTATTCAATTTACTTCTAATTCTTGGCAGAAGCAAATCTGTGGTGGTCCTGCTATTTATCTGTCAGATACTTATATTATAAGCATTCTGCTGCCTCATAAATTCAATCATAAATTTTTACTACTTCATTTTAGAATAATCTGTATTGCCTTTTTCAGGCAACATTTTATCAAAGTTCTTAAAAGGTATTATGTCACTGAGAAATATGCAACAAGCCATAAAACTCTGTAATTTTCATTTAAAATACTTTAACACACAGACAATAAGGATAATATTCTGGAAAAAACTTGCTTTCTTGTCTTGTAATGGACAGGTCGTTGTTAGATGGGTCATGTTCAAGTACATTAAGCCCAGTTTCACTCTTGTAGCACACTGGTTATTGCACAATTTTAGGTAAACAGTGAAATCTTATATATTGAAGTGCAGAAAGAATGAAAATACTTAGTATTTTTTCTAATTAAGTTTTGACAACTCTTGTTCTATTTTTCTGTCAAAGTACTGAGTGAAATAATTGTAGTTGTCCTTTCTCCTTACTTACTCATTCCTTTCGTCTTTTTTAAATATTGATACAATCATCAGACCTAAGTTAAAAATTTGATTTTTATGAATGCAGAGTCCTGCAGAGTTTAACTATTTAAATTATTGTTATGAGGAGCAGTTGACATACTGTAGTCTGTTCTGTGTTTTTTTGGGGGTTGGTTGTTTGGGGTTTTTTTTTCACAAAAAAGAAATTACTGGGTTGCATTGTAGAGATTCTGTAGGGAGTGGATTGTACTAAAACAGAGCCATATAAATAGTTTTGAATACTGATTTTTAATTTTTTTAAAAATTATTTTATTTTTGGTAAAAAGGTCTAATTTGATAAACCAACGTGAGAAAAATTGTTTTGTGTGTCTTTCACCTTACCTTTCTTTCTTTTCTGCTTTATGTTGAGAATGCTCTAACAGGTTGTTCCTATTTGATTTATTCCTGAAAATCTGTAGAAACTGGAAAAAACAGAAATGTTGTTAATACCACTGTTTCTTTTTTCTTTTTTTCCAGTTAAGTCAACATTGCTTCTTCATCAAAGCCCGACCACAGGTCTGTTTCCTACAAAAACATATGGGGATAACCAAAAGGCAAAAGTGCAGGACAATCTATACTGTGCTGCGTGTGCCTGGGCATTGGCCCTTGCTTACAGGTGAATACCTTTGGAACTCACGTCTCTACCATGTTACATGCTTGCAATTATGCAGTTATTGCCTTTTAGGAAATGTTGTTACAAAATTATACTTTTGAAAGAGAAGACATAGAGACATCTGTGTTTTCTGCTGGAGAGGCCATGCCTGAGATCTAATGGGTTTCAACATTTTGAGAAACTAGTAAGAATTATAAGGAAATAATCATTCTGAATGCATAATTTCATTTCTTATATTGAAATCTTTGCATCTTTTAATTCCTCTTTCTATTGGTGAATAAAAGCATTTGGAAACAAAAAAATAAACAAAAAAAATTTAGAAGAAAGAAGGCAAGGGGTAGGAGTGATTGTTTTGAATTGTTTTGAATTTTCAGCAACTCATAGACGAGAGCATAGCATAATGTTGTTCAGTTTTTACTTTCCGATATGTAGAATCCTAGAAGATGATACATGAAAATTGTTGCAGGTTGAAGGAACAGCAAAATGGCAAGATAAACAGTTTGTGTTACTTCGAGTTATGGTCAGAATATGCCCTGAACTTCAGGTGCTGCACAATGAATTTTCATTGATGGGCAAAGATTGATGACTGAAATTAAGTGTATGGCTAAAATCTGAAATGAGTGAAGATACAAGATTCATGCGGAAGGCTGTGTTATGTACCATATGCAGGTTACTGTGCTTGGCTCGTGCTGGTGCTACTGTTCACTTTCATAAAAGCTAACTTTCTTGAGAGCGTATTAAGAAAACAAACACTGTTATGCAGAAAGGAAAACTGCTATAACATAAAAGCTTCAGAGCTTTTACATGTCCTTTTTATTGCTCTTTGGATTTATGATCAAGTTGAGAATAAATCCTACTGCTTAAAAATTCTTTATTAATTTTGTGTTATGTAGTTTCATTTCTTGTGGGTTTGCTTTTTCCCCTCTTTGTTTTAACTTAGTAATCGAAGCAAGTACATTTCTTGTATCTAAGGTTATTATTTAAGTAGCTTGATGTCTTTACTTGTATGGGGGTTGTTTTTAAGTAATCACTACCTTCCTGATTTTCAGTATAGTAGCAGAACCTCAGCATAAACTACTAAGGTATTAAGTATGGTGGAAAAGGATATGCTTCATTAGCAGTGTAGCAATCATACACTTACCTGTGAACAAATTAGTAGCAGCTATAAAATGGACTGAGAAATAGCAGTGAGCATATTACTCTGTTTTGTGTATGTGAATCGGAGCCATGGTGTAAGTTACAAATATGTAAGAAAACATTATTTTCACCCTGAAAGGCTCAGTTTTCAATTAATCTCTCAAAGAACATAGAGCAGTGGCTTTCAGTGTTATAATATCAGCAAGGATTGTTTTTTTATTTTTAAACTTCAAAATAGGGATTTTTGTCTAAGTTGCAACGTAAATGAAAAAAACCACCTTGTTCGTTTTTTCTTTTTATTAAGGAAGGATGGGTAGGGCTATAAATAGGTTGCTATGAATGTGGGCACTACTATACAACAGTCTGAGTTAAATACTTAATGTTCCAAAACACTAACATATCCTTTTTTTACTCCTTAATGCATTTCCATTTTGTCTTATGAGTTACCTGTCTTTCCCAGGCGTATTGACGATGACAAGGGAAGGACTCATGAACTGGAGCATTCTGCTATAAAGTGTATGAGAGGAATTCTCTACTGCTATATGCGTCAGGCTGATAAGGTAAAACGCTGTAGTGTGGACACAAGCACTTCATTCTAAGGGATTAATAAACTGTGAAAACTAACTTCTAAATAGAGGTAAAATTCAAAAGGGGAATGCAGTATTACTGGGTGGCCCAGCTAAGAACAGATGCCTCATTACTCTCAGGTTGCAGCATTATTTTAGGGTATAGAAGGCACAAGCATTTTGCCAAGTGAACTGCAGGGCATACTGGAAACTTCTTTGAGTTCCTTTTGCGGTTATTCCATTTAAACATTAGACCGTTACTAATTTTTTTAAGTATTTTTAATGCTTAAATCAAAAGATATAAAATTTGTTTTAGCTAAAGCTGGAGAGTTTTCATTGCACTGTTAAGTTGGTTAACATGGTTGTTACATTTGCAGTTGTTCTCCTTACCTATGTGATTGTTTTGATTATTTTGCTTGGTTTCTTTAAAGCCACTTTCTGGTACTCATTGACCTAATGATGTAATTTCAGAAGGGCAGCAACCCAAAATGAATAAGGAAACACATTATTTTACTTATGTTATAGTACAGTTGATTATTTAGCCTGTAATCCTCTTGTGAGTATACCCTGATTGTTCTTGCATATTCAGGGCTTCACCTTACCAAAATTTAAATGTGGTGGATTAATTTTGCTTAGTGATTAGCAGTAATTCTGCAGGTAGTTAAATAGCTATATTCCATGTGATTATTTTACGTTTCATGTCACACACTTTTAACTGTATTATTAAAAATATTTTTTACATTACCACATAGGTTCCATCAATGCACGCACACTGAAGTGTAAAGTCCATAGGCGTGTGATACCAGTAGTATGAATAACAGGAAGCAAATGACACACTGACAGGTGTATTGCCAGTTGTATTTATGCTGATGTGATATTTTTTCTGTTTTCTCAGTCTGTTTCTTTGTAGTCTCACATTTTGAAATAATCTTGACCTAAATTGATCTTGTTATGTTTGAGCTGATGTTTTCCTCTCTGACATGCAGTGGTTTGTTTTGGGAATGATCAGTGCAGATACGAATAATGAGCATTAAATTAACATGTGTCACACTGATGACATACTGGTTGTCAGTTTTTGCCTTGGTTACTGTAAATGCCTCTCTCTTCCTACAATGTAGTTATAAAACAGTCTCCCACTTCTAACAGACGTAAATTGAGCTGGACTTGATTCTGAGACTCTGTATGTGCTGGCCTCATGTAGAAGGAAAATAATTTTTAATCATATGAGTTATGTGTACCTAAAGCATGACTTGAATAGATGATGCTGCTTGTGATAAAAATTGCAGATGTTAGATTCTGTTTCTAAGGAACATATGAGTTATGACCTAAAATGTATTGAATGTGTTAATGGACTAGACATGGTAACTCCACAAAATAGTATTCATTCACTTTCTTGCTTCTGAGCCACATGATATATGCTATGTATGATTCATTGTAGAGAAGAATATCCCACGAAGATGAGATCAGTATTGAAAATGTGAAACGAGAACCTGGTACTGGCAATGTTGGTTAGAAAACTGGAAAACCGTTGGGGAGTATAGCATGACTTCAGGAATTGCGGACAAGGATCTTCTTTTCTTACTTTCTTTTCTTTGTGAATTTGATTTCCTTTCTCTGCCCTATTGGCAGCTCTCTGATAGTTCAGATTTTCTCAAATGGTTTTGTAAGGTATCAGACATTGTATTTTCACGACAAAAAAGGAATCAGAACTACTTGACAACCACTGTACAGTTCAGTCCTCTGTTGTTAACCTCTTGTAGTAGTAATTCATCTTGCTGCATTCCATCTTCATCATAAGAGATCCTGTATCATAGAAGCTCATTCTGAGGTCCAGTGATAGTGAACATGAATAATGTCATTTTAGTCTGGGGTACTATTCTTCCTGTCTATGATCTTTGTTTTCTTTTTAAGCTATCAACTTTGCCTTCTAATGTCTGTAAACATTTCACTGTATATACTGAATAACAGTGCTCACCAAAATAATTCTTTATTTTCCTGTGTGTTTTCTCTTTATTTTTATTTATATTCTTTATTTTTTTCCTGTGAATTTTCTCGTATTTTTTGTGTTATTTTCTCTTATACTAGGTATTCTTAGGTTTTGCACCTTTTCCTTTCTTACATGATGTACATGTGGCAGTTTCTGAACACTTTTGTAGGTCTGTAACACAGAAGGCTTTAAGATTAGGATTATCATTAATAATAATACTGATGTCTTTTTTGTTTCAAAACTATCATGTTGTCAAATGACACAACAGTAATTATTAAATTTTTATGGATCATGATTCATAAAAATTATTACAGCAGTTGTTCCAAGTGTAAGTTTTGGGCTCTTGGACTTCAATAAGAGCTTTAAACTAGGAATGTGATCAGTGACTTCAAGGTAGGCTTGATATGTTTCGACTGAGATTTTCTACTTTCTGCTGAGATTTCAGCTTCAGTTAAATGAGGTTATGTTTTTCCAGCAGATGAAAGTGACTAAACATCTGCACCTCTCTATTACAGAGCTTTTTCCTACCAAACCAGAAGAGATTAGATAGATGAGTTGAATATTTGTGTTCTTAAAGTATATGTATACTTTAAGTATGTATGAAATAGTTTCTGGTATGTTTCAGGAGCTGTTGTTTATAAGTTATACATAATGATTGTATTAAGAAATTTTGAAATACCTGAGTTATATAGTGGTTTTGGGGTTGCCAAACATACTGAAATTACTGACTTTGATTTTATGTTTTGCCTTTAATTCACTTCTAGGTTCAGCAATTTAAGCAAGACCCCAAACCATCGAACTGTCTTCATTCTGTTTTCAGTGCACACACTGGAGATGAGGTCTTCTCCCATACGGAATATGGTCACCTTCAGGTACAGTATGCATGTGTGTGTAAATGAAAGCTTGGATTATTTTATTGTTGTCTCCATTCTTTCACCATGCGGCTGTCTCAGGTTTGTTTAGATTTATGTTAGAAGTGTTGTACTTCATAAAATTGAGATTTCTTCTGCATCTTTTGATGAAAAAGACTATTTTGGAATATAACTCAGTGGTATGATTTGGTCAGAAGATCCTGAAATAACTGTGGAATTTGTGAAGGTAGATGGTTGGTTTTTATATGAAGTTGCTTCTTTTTGAGATCAACACGTGGCTGTCAATAAATAATCCTGGCAAAAAATGTTGAAAAGGTAAAGATTTATGTAATCTTGCATTGAATATTATAGGTTTTTTAATAACATTCCTGGTTTAATTTTCCATAAGTCTGAGCAGTTTTCATAGTGTAGATAAAGTGTACACTGTCAAGAGCTTTGTCTAGTTATAAATTGTTGATTGATGTAGTGGTTCCTAGTCAGATTAATTGCATAATTGAGTGTTTTATTGTCTTTCATTTTCCAAAGTGTTGATTTATGTTTTTGTAATCTCTTTACCTTTAGACCCTTTTTTACATTCATACCTTGTTCTTTTGTATTCCATAACTCTGCATGCTCTTTTTAGTTCAGAAATTGCTAGTGAAATTATTCAGAAGTGACAGGAGGTTGATAATTATTTGATTTCATGATGACAACATCATTTAAATAATTTCCACAGTAAATTATGTTGGATTCAGGAAATGCATGTTCTGAGAAAAATTACTTGTGGAGTTATCCTAAGTTAGTATTTTGGAATTCTTTGTGAAGTTCCCTGAAATTGCACAGCTTCTATCTGCAGGAGGAGACAATAATTTGGGAAGCTGGGAAGGACTGTGTGATAGTTCAAAGTCTCTGGTTTTTGTGGCAACTCAACCCTTCCCATAAACATGAATGAACTTTACTTTCTGTCATCAGCAGACCTATAAAAATAAAGGGTTTTGAGTTCTGTCGAGACAGTAGAAAACAGAGTAACTGAGGCAGTCCTGTTGGGAAGAATGGAATATTTTAAGTAGCTGGTCCTTCGTTATTTTTGTACTTGGTGATTTTCAGTTTGTATTAAGAAAGTGGAGTCAGTCTTTAAATATTTTGGAATTTTTAGACGTTTCAGATAAGAATCCAATTTTTTCTTGTTCTAGGTGGTTTCTCTAAATTTCATATACTGAGATTATGGTTTTATAGCTCATTGAAGCAAGTTACTGTGATGAACTTTATTGAAGGTGTACAAATTCTCACTTATGCTAGAATTCTGTGTAACAAAAGCAGTTTTCTTTGATTCATTAAAAATTGATATGATGCTCATCTGTACAGCTGCTGAAGGTTATTACTTTTAATAATAAATGCTACATACAGCTGCAAAAGAAAACAATTTTTCACAAATATAATCATGTCTGAATATTGTAATTATACTTCTGTAAGTTGATTACACTAAAAATCCAGTTAAAGTGAATTGCTTTTTAGATGTGCTGTGCACTGCTCAGTATGTTACTTGCCTTCTTGGTGCCCTGCTTGCTGATAAATTGTCATATATGTAAACATCAAACAGCTTGTGACTAAAGTACCTATGGGTCAAAGCAGTATACCTAAGCAAAAACCTTTTAATATCATAGTTCCTAACAATTTAAAAACCATATACTGTTGCAGAAGTTTTAGAGGACAATGTTTGTGGCATTTCTTCCTATGTATTGTTTCCACATCATTACATCTAGGGTATTGGTAGATTGGGATAATATGTTTGAAGAACCCAAACTGTTACAATGGGTCCATCTTTGTTAGTGACTGGGCTCATCTTTGCTATTATCACATTTAGCCTGTTTATGTGGCTTCAATAAACATGAAGTTAATTATAATTTTCTCTCCATTTTTAATTACTTCAGATAAATGCTGTGTCATTATTTCTCCTGTATTTGGTTGAGATGATCTCTTCGGGGCTGCAGATTATCTACAACACAGATGAGGTACAAATTGATTTCCAGTGTTAAAATACATGCATTATTAAATTGTTTGGGTTTTTTTTTCCCTTGGTTTTATTTAATTACTGACTATTAAATAATTGTTCTGGAAGTACACAGCAGATATTCTCTACTTTTAGTGGAAGCTAGAAAAGCTAAATTGAATGAATGACTAGTGAAATAAATTAATAGTTAATAAAGAGTTATGCAAAAAGTGAATGTAACATGACATTGAAAATTTTCATAGTTCTCTGCTGTTTCTGAAAGGTACAGGGTCAAGAATTAAAAGGTGCATTGCTTAACTTCTAGTTATGTTGTTCTCACTTTGCACCTTATTTCAAACTGTGAGTCAGTGCATTCTGTCCAGTGAAATTTCAACATAAAGAATAATAGGGTTAATTTTCTGGAAAGCTGAAGGAATTTCTTCAATTACTTATGGGTGTTAAGAAGTTTGTATCTTTAGTTGAAAGTAAAACAGTTTTATTTCATGGTAAGAGATGTTTGTAAGATTAACTATTCTGTAAATAAGATATTAGCCACCATGGCCTTGACTTGAGGACAAGTCATGTCAGGACAAGCACCTGTAAAATGAGGTTGTCTTTTGAGAGAGGCACCGATAGCACAGATACATTTCACATACACAGAAACACACCCACACTCCCACACACACCCTCTCCCTTCCACACACACCCCCCACCACCCCTCCCAAGTTTTCTGGATTTGTTTAAATATACTCTGGTCAGTTTAATAGTAGCTGCTGTATTGCCTTAAAAAGCTTAAATGCACTTACAATACTAGCATTTTTTTAAAAAAAACTCAGAGATTTTTTCCAGTAATAGTGCATTTGTATTATATTTCAGAAATTTAGATGTTTATTAATGTGTTTTCTTTAAATAATGAAAAAATTAAGTGATGAAACTTGTCTCCTTTCTCTCTTGGATCATATGATAGGTCTATATTATTTTCTCTGAATTGCCTTTATGTCTGTGAGGAGGCAAATGTACATAATTATGTATTTACTTAGCTTGACTTATAATTTATATTATCCTCCAGATGTTTGCATTAAATCACAGTATCTGCAGAACAAGACTCTTCAGTCAGTGTATCTTCTCCACTTCAGTGTCAGGATGTAGTTTTCATTACAACCGTGCCGTAGAAATCTGTGGATTATGAAGATTTATACTAAGATTATTTTACACAGACCTATGTAAATTCTGTCATTCTCTGTATAGCTTCCACAACTGTGTATTTTCTCAGATCTTATTAACACCACATAATTATGGGATTTCCAAGTTTACCTGTGTATCCAGATAATATTCAGCACAGTGGCATTGGCAGCACTGTGGATGTAGCAATCTGCTATCCAAACATCAAGTTGGGTATTTCCTTCCAGTGATATCATTACACAGTGTAGTTAGTCTCTATCCTTTTGTGGAGAGAGGGTTTTGAACCAGTGTTAGCACAGTGGCAGATGGCTGATATTTGGCAAGCTGTCTGCATGAATATGTTTGTACACCGAACTCTTGGCATCAGAGGCAATCATTGTATACTAGGCTGCTTGATGTCAGGCATGGCAGCTGTCAATGAGTTACCCTCTAGTTGCATCTCTTTGCAGTTGAAAAATTTATTTAATTGCACCTTTGCATCCATAACAAAGAGATCAGTATATGATTGTGGAAGTGAATTATTTTTATTATCTATACATAAAAGAGAGTAACACTGGTACGTGCAGTCATCCATGCTGCATGTATATTCTTTATTATACCTTGCTCTCCACATGCTTGACTTATGGATAAATAAGCTTAACACACAGAATCCATAATTTCTTTAAGTGCTTTAGCATTGACTTGTTTATGACTTTTACGTGCCCATGGTATGAAGGATTGCTCTCTGATGATTTTGGTTTGCAACTAGTTATCTGCTGCCTTTTTTCTATACATCCACTAAGTGGAAACCCTTAGTTCACCTCATAAAATATCTGTAATTTACCATGTTTTTCTTGTGTTCTGAATTATCATCAGTGGTTGAAAGGCATTGGTAAGGTTATCTGTTTCTATATGGTGGTCTTTGCTTCTTCATTTAGCTGGTGCATCTAAATTTTAGTTAATGATAGAAATAGGAGAAGCTACCCTCTTAATCACTGGATGCTCTATCTTCCCTCAGAGAAAGTTTGTTTTAATACAACCAAATGCTCAATTACAGGGATGGGTAACACTGGGCATATCTAAAGAGTGGGATGGTCTGTTTCTTTGAAAGTACTACCTATGAGATTAGTGTACAGATAATTGTACATAAGCACCCCACAGTGAAATTTTAGCAGAGACATATATAGAGAGAGACAAGGAAGTATAGAATTATATATATTGCTGATGGACTGGTATTAGCATAAAAGAGTGTATTGGAAATAGTAACTTTTTAAGATTTAAAGGAAAATGGAGAGACAAAGACATAACAGAGATATGCAGGTAAATTAAAATGAAATACCTTTTACTGGAAGACTTGGGCTTTATCTCATAGCTCATTAAAAAGAAAAAAAAAATCAGTTCACTGCAGTGAAGTGGATCATCCTCTGTAGTTCCCCAGTATAGTTTTGTTTATAGCCATTACAATAATCGCTTTTCCCACAGAATCCCCTAGAGTAATTTGGATGGGAGGGAATGAAATCCCTGCTTTGGTGGCTGAACCAGTGTAAATCTTGTGTTTGTGGTTAAATTTCCTGTGAGTTCTAATCTGTAGACTCTTGGAATTGAACTGTAAAACTTATCATCAGTTTAACTTTTCTACAATCAAGCAACTCCAAATGTTTCATTCAACAGCATAACACTGTAAATGAGGAAAAAATACCTGCTTAAATAAGTCTCCAGCTATAGTTAAATACACCTCAAATATCTTAAAATACCTTTAAATGCCTTAGTATTCAGTTGAAACATGTTGATCCAAGAGGAAATTTTTATAATAATAAATTGGTTCAGAGTTTTATTTGCATTTATGAAGGAGTGTGTTTGAATCTGCGTAAGTATGTATTGTCTGGAGCTAATATAATAAAGCTTTGGCATATCAATTCCCTTAAAATGAATTAAGGAGCAGCAGCAAGATTTCTGTGTCCTAATCTTGTACAATTTAATTTCTTTTGTTCTCTGATGTTGATTTTAGGATGAATCTTTTTTTAAAAAAACAAAATGCCACCTTTTTGAGCTCTTCAAATATGCATTTTGAACATGAAATAATTTTTATCCCTGGCTTTGTAGGAACTTGTTTGTAAATCACATCATCACCTAATTGCAACAGCTTTTAATATTTTGTGATTGAAAATGGCTTTTAAAGAGAATATATGAACTTGGGAACATCATGGGGGGGGGGACGGAGAGAAATAGAAGGCACAATTATGGTGGGCTGAGGAAAAACAGATTTGTCTTTTTGAAAGAATGAACAGAAGTAAATGTGCTTTCATTTTCCTTAAGTCACTTCTGTTTCTTTCCTGTAGGTGACCTTCATTCAAAATCTTGTGTTTTGTGTGGAAAGAGCCTATCGTGTACCAGATTTTGGTGTCTGGGAAAGAGGAAGCAAGTACAACAATGGCAGTACAGAACTGCATTCAAGGTAGGTGAGTGAATGTAGCTCTTTCAGTCAAAGCAAGTAAATGTGATGTGATTAAAAAGAATTCATGAGGTGAGTTAAAAATAATAATGTGTTAAAATACTGTTTGACTAATTTAAGGTTCTCTAAAGACTAAGATGTATTTTGGGAAAATGTGAAGCATAATTTCATCATGCTGAAATAACCACATAGATGCTTAGCTGTTTGAGAATTCAAATTCTAATAATTATGTGCAGCTGCATGCATACGGTTCTGCAAATTGTGCTCAGAACAGTTCAGACTCTTGAGGCATGTGCAGTAGATTGGATTCACGAAAATGTTTAAGAATATCCTGGTTTAAGAAGGTGTTGAATCATGAATCTAGATTTTTCTCATCTCCACTACGCTGAGAGGCAAATGCTAGACACTGTGGAGGATAGCCTAGTGCACAAGTTCCAGGTTCTTCAGATCCTACAAGTGACTGGTGTTCAGACCCTTGTCCAGTTAGGAACATTCCTAACATTTCAATATTGGAGTTATCCAGTTCGCTTCAGTGGAATTGCTCTTCATGCCATCTATCTTGAAGTTTTAAATATGATGAAGAATTTCTTTACCAAATGGGTTATCAAGCACTGAAACAGCTTGCCCAGGGAAGTGGTTGAGTCCCAGTCCCTGAAGGTATTTAGGAGTCACGTAGACGTAGTGCTGAGGGATATGGTTTAGTCAAGGTCTTCTCAGTGTGATGTTAATGATTGGACTAGATGATCTTAAAGGTCTTTTCCAATCTAGGAAATTCTGTGATTTATTTTTTTTGTGGATCAAAACTGTAATCTGACAACTTGCTTTTTCAAGTGTTGCTGTTGTTTTCTTCACGTTTTGACTTCTGAGGTTTTGTTGAGCATAAAAATGGCTATAGCTTATATGTTTTACGATTTGTAAAATATCTTTGATCATTGTAATTGTCGTGGGCTTGAAAATAATCCATGTGTTTCTTCCAATCTTTGATATTGCCACATAAATATGTGTTCACGTTTTAGAATGTAATTTTTCTTGGTTCACATCAAGCATGTATTTTAAGCTATAGGTATAATTATATGTCATTGCAGCAAAACACTTAATTTAGGTAGGTTTTTTTCAGAGTGTTTGTAGAGCTTTAATACCAGTATGAGAACTGAAAAGGCTGAATTCTTATTATATAATCTGCTTTATTAGTTTGTTGGGTTTTTTTTCCTCCTCCTGTGTCTGTAAAATTGTCAAATGCCAGTCTACATGAGCATTCTTTTAAAAGAATCATATACTTCCTTCTGCATCTCACCTTGTACAAATTAATAACAGGAATGCTGAAATTCCTGTGTCTCCTGTTGTTCACAGCATTCTGGTTATTCAGTATGTGAATTTCCTCCAGGGAAAACGGAACATTTTTAAACCAGATGGAAATGGGCATGTTGTCTTGTCTTAATCTAGACTGACATTTATAGGTTGGTTTTTCTAAGGGTGAAGTTTTATGCGATGAACTGAGCCAATTGAACATATCATTGAGCTGTCACAAAAGGAAGTACAGATCTTAGACCAATTTTAAGTAGTAGATTTTGGTCATCAAAAATGAGTATTGCTCCTGTTTATCTTTCCTATTTAGATATTATTGAGGAAAGTCCTGAGTACAATAAAAATATTCTCTTTGCTTTGTTACACTCCTATTTTAGTGTATCTACTTAAGGGAACTCTAAAATTTATTTATTTTTTTCAAATTAAAGAAGTGACTGTAGCTGATCAGGGCTAGTCATGAATGATGTATGTATGTTGTCAGTGATTGTGGACTCTGAACCAGTCACTTAAGTTTCAGTATTAAACGTGCTATGCGCCTGGTCCTTAAAACTTGAACTTTTAAGTCTACACATGGTGTGTGTATGGTGTGTGTTTGCTGTCAGAATTAGAAGTTAGTTCGTGTCTTTTGTAGAAAGAGGCTTTCTTTTTTTAAAGGAGAAATTGTATAATATGAAGTCCATGAATAATAACTGCAAATTATGGCCTGTGTTAGAAGATGCAGATATTTTAAGTCTTTACACGTGCTTGGTATTCTATTTTAGTACAGTACTAACTACTTCTAATAAATGATAAATAGTGAAACACTCTGTGGACCAGGTCTTCGCTGATGTATGCAAATTGATGTCTTTTACTGGTTCAAAGACAAGATTTGTAACAACTTTTATTATAGTGTGATCCCCTTCCCATACGGCTGAACTTCTGAAAAATTAATTTGTCCTGTAACCATTGATCAAGCTGTTCTCCAGGCATCTGCTGAGCACCTCTGCAAAATGTCTTTGACATCTCCCACATGTACTGTGAGAATAATGAAGCTGCTGAAGTGCAGTATCTTCATATTCCACTTCTAAGACTGTAGAGCCTCAGTCTTGCTCTTCCCTCTAGAGTAGGTATTGTATTGCTGTAGTGCTGTCCTTCCTTGTTCTATTTTGTTTAGTCCAGTTATAAAATTATTATAATTCTGGGATTTTTTGTTGTTGTTTGGGTTTTTTTAGCATCCCTTGTGGTGTTTGATGTTCCACTTGAACTGCACAGTTCTTGAATGGCGGCAAGAAACTGAATGGGAGGAGAATTAGAGATGTATCTGCTTTAAAGTGTGTTTTTGACTAGCAGTTGCTAAGAATATGCAAATTTTAGTGTTTGCCCTCAGGTATTTTACTAAGAGCATAAATCTAACAATTAAAAGTTACTGGGAATTATGAATGATGTTTAAGTGAATTTACTAATACTTCTTCAGCAAGCCGGAAGTTTAATTTCTCTAGGTTAGTCTCATCTTCCCCTGCCCCAAATGTGGATCAAGGTCAAAAGTTACCCACAGTATTATGATTGCAAGACTGCTCTTGGTAATCCGTGACAAATCACAATAATTGGTGTCTACAGTAAGGTCTACAGATTGCATCTGGGGTGTAGTGTGGACATTAAGAAACCTTTTTACTTGAAGCACACTGAAACACCAGAGCAGGGCTCTGAGCAGGAAACTCCAAGTTAGAGAATCTCCATCCTTAGAGTTTTTTTGCATTTGTCTAGACAAGGTGATGCTTTACTTCAGTTGGTCTTGTTTATTATATCTGGCTTCAAGTGAGATTTCACATTGGACTAGATGAGTTCCATATGTCCATTCCAACCAAGTACTTTATGATCCTCTGAAATTTTCAGATGAATATTTAAAGAGGGTTTGAGTTAGGGTTTGTTTTGAACACCATCTCCAAGTAAGCATCTTTTTCTCTAGGAATAGAGGGCAGAGGGTTAACACGGCATGTTCATAGTGGGTTGCTGAGTGGAGGAAGGAACATAATTATTGAAATACATTTTGCCTTTAATTCATGTAAAATAGAAATTATTTCAAGGGAGGAATCCATGTTTGTCGTCAGCTTTTTTCAAGCAGTATCATATTTTGTAGATAGTTTTACATTAAATGAATACCAGTGGTTGTTGCTGTTGAACACCTATTACTTCACTACCTTTTGTCAGTAATTTTTTTCCTGCTTTGAAAATATTTGACTGTTGGTATTAGAAGTAGTTTTGCAAGGGGGGAAAAAAGAATAAGAGATTTTGATGTGAATACAGATTTCAGTGTGCGGGATTTTTCTGCTTTTAATTTTCTTTGTATTCAGTTTGATAGTACTTAACTCCTATGAAATATGCTGTTCCGAGTCATCATGCTAATATGTTTGATCAATTGGCAGGTGATAATTAAAACAGAGCAATTGTTAGAACAGTTACATTTTTGTTTAGGTATTTGAAACAAAGCCAGAAAAATAATTACATTCACAACACTTCTGACTTCACTTTATTCCTTCATCACATTCTCAAGTACCAAAAGCTTTCATCAGCAGAAGATACTGAACTGAGGGATTTCACCGTTTGATGACAGCTGCTCAGAGCAGAACTTAGTTAACCTAATCAGCTTTCTCTTGTTGAACTAATTAGAATTAAATCCCAGGAGTACTATTTCTGGCAATGTTTCAGAAAGAAAGATGGAGGTTTAGTAATACTTAAAAAAGACTTAGAGTCTGAAAGCAGTGTTGAAAGTACTTCGAATGTTAAAACCAACCCAGATAAAACAGTATTTAAAGTAAACAAATTCTGTAACTCTGCACTGATTTTTTTTTTTCATTATTGGTTCTGTGTAATCATAAGTGGATGCCAGCTTGAAAATATGGATAGTAAACATTTGAAATTGTATCTTACTGCAAATAAACTAATTTGCAGTATTTATTAATGTGAAATATAAAGAGTTAGTTCTGATCCCAAAATGCTGCATGGAGTATTGAAGAATAAAGGTTAAAGCACAGTTTCTGTTTGCAGTTTTCTGACAGTTTGGTGGCTGTAAGTTTTTTTGGGCCAAGTAGTGCAGTTGTCAATACTATCACAACTTCTCTTACACAGAAGTTGGGGATTATTAGGGATAATTTTTCTAACATGTTTTTCTAATTTAGTGTTGCTTCATAATTATTTTTAGAAACAAAATATCTAGGACTGTTTAGTTCAGAAAGTACATATTCCTGACAATATTATTAAAATACCGATTTATTCATAAAATACTATTTACCTGCAAGTGAAGTGTGGCCCTCCTACTCTTAAGGGGTTTTCACAGTCATGACTATCTCTGCACCAGTATTGTTCTCATGTTATATGGGCACGTGGATCCTCTGAGAAACTTTTTTCCTTTTTTTGTCCCTTGTTTGGCAATGCTGCATAATTTTTATTGCAAATGAAAGATGGCAAGAAAAAGGGAAGCGTGGTTGGCAAGTGGATGTAAACTTTTAGCTCATTTTGTCCTTTTGTTTGTTTGTTTGTTTTAAAAGAGACTGTTTCAAGGAATTACTCTGCTAAAAATAAACTATTAATTTAATTGGTATATTCTGTTTTTCCGAAGTTCTTCCCAGTTTGTAAAAATTCAGACATTTTAAGTATCCATATATAGGAGTGTAGATATTTATGAGAGTTCTTTCTTTGTTTTGTGTGTGTGTTTAGTCTGCTTTTGTTTTTCTCTATATTTGTGTATTGTGCCCAGTTGGAGAAAACACAGTAGCTACATCTAAATGCTTGTTGTCCATGGACAGTGTCAACAACTTCCTTTCCTTTAAAGGGAAAGGCTTTATGGAAAGATGAACCTTTCAGCTCTTCTTTCCACTGATTTTCATCTTGCTGTGGTTGGAGGCATTTTTCCTGTAGAGTTGATCAATGTCCTTGTGTGATGTTCTGTCACTTCTGTTTACCTTACAGTCTTTTTTTAACTCTGAATCTTTTGTCATGTCAGACTGATGCGTTCTGCTTTTTCCTTTTTCAATCTTTTGCTATATGTCTTCAGGTCTGTTAACTTTTTAAGATAACATGGTAGACATCTATACTTTCCTCATACTCTGTTGTCTTCCTTTTCTATTGTCTCATTTACTGTCATTTGACTAGAAATATTTCTAATTTATTGTAAGCTACTTGGGAAGCAGAGCTCCTATGTAAAGCAATGGGCAGTTAAGGAGAAACATGAAGCTTGATTTGGAAGGAGGAGCTTCAAAACTAGGACAGACATTTAGGGAATGGCACATGGGGTGTGAGTGAAGTCAGTAAATCACTACTGTAGTTTAAATGAAGAGACAAAGATGCATGGGTCAGTGGCACTGCTGTTAAGTGGAGACAAAGGCATAATTTAAAGTCTTAGTTTTATGAATAAAGTTGTGAGAATTACACTAGGATTTGTTTTACTGGATGCTGAGAATCTATTTTACCAGACTGCCTTGTAAAAGATGTTTGTTTTATTAGCTAGTCTTCTGTAGTATTTCTAGTTCCTGTATTATTATGTCAACACTTAGTAAGCAGTGCAAAGTCCTTTTCCTACTTTGAATGCTTGTATTTGGTAGTAGAACTGTCAAATATCTGTGTTATGTATTACGTTTTTAAACTCCAGCACTGTTGGGAACTAGCTCATTTAATATTTTATGTTTTGATACCCTGTGACTTAAACATCTAGAGTTTTGGAATCTATGTGCAAAATTCTAGCATTTTATCTGTATGTGAATGCAGTAGCTACTTACTGCACTTGAATGGACACATGTGAAGTTGGCCTATCAATTTTGTATTCTTAAAAAAAATATGTCAAAAATCTGCTCTCTGTCATACTACAAATTTCATATAAACCTGTCAAATGCATGTGGATTTCTATTAGGTTATCTTGATCTTTAAAAAATCATCAAAATTGTGTCTGTGCATTGAGAAGGAATGTGTCTTCTCTTTTAGTATTCACAAGGAAAGTAGAAAACTAGTTATTTATAATTAAAAGGCTGTGTAAAAGTCTTCTTGTGTATATTTTTATATGTACTATAAAATTTTCACAATCAGTAATAAATTATATTTTAGTATATGATGTGATTTTTTTTTTTAGTTGTGTAATGATTAATGATTTCAGTGCTTAATGTCTTTTAAACATGAATTTCCCAATTTGAAAGCTTATTGGAAGTATTTCTGGGTCTTGTTTTCTTCATGATGGATACTGGTCATGGAGTAAGTGGAATAAATGACATTTTGCTCTAATTCTCCTCCTCTGAATCCAGATTGATGAGTTATTTTATTGTATTAAAAGCTAGTCAGAAATCAGTTTTCTAAAGTTTAATGCTTGCTAGTTGGATTGAAAGGTTGTGTTGAAGTAAATCCTCTTTTAATACACTGTAAACAAGACCTTGAAATACACAGTGCCAGATGTTTAGTAGCAAGGTGAGAGCAGAAGTGCTTTTTCCAGATTGTCTCTGACATTTGAAGACAAATAAAAATGCTGAAAAGTATTTTTCAAAAAAAAACCCAAAACAACCTACCACCAAACACCCAAATTTGCTACATCATCATTTTGATAATATCAAGGTTAAGCACAAAATTAAAATCAAGAAAAGTCATAGCTCAGAAAGCTGTCAAATGTATTAAATTTTAGTCTGGGCTTCAATTATGATACCTCTGTTTTTATGTTTTGTTTTCTCCTCAGCTCCGTGGGGCTGGCAAAAGCAGCTTTAGAAGCAATTAATGGTTTCAATCTCTTTGGAAATCAGGTAATAAAAATGTTTGGTTTCTCTCCTATTTGTTTTCTGTTGTGGGTTGTTTTGTTTTTTTTTTTTAGCAGTAATGATTTACACTGCGGACCAGAGAATATTTAGAAATATCTAACACAGTTTGTTAGATCCCAGATTAAAAAAATTAGTTTGCAAACCAATTACTCCTGTTTCAGCTACAAGAATTTGTCTAATAAAAGCATTAGTACTGTTACTATCAAGAGTTACTTTTTTTTTCCCCCCTATTAAAAAAAAAAAAGAAATCCTCAATGATTGCAGCTTACGCTGAAAAATAACTTGGTTACAAAGAAGGGTTTTCTTACAGAATTGTATCTGTTGATCATAATACAGTATTTCTCTAACTACAAGTATTACCTTGCTTCTGTCTGCTTCCTTCATGTGGCTTTTGATCAAGACTTTAAACAAACTACTTGTACATAATCCCACTGTTTTACTGGTTTTGAATTTCAGTATGTTGTGTAGTGGCAAAATCTTTTCCTATCCTTTTACATGTCTTGAATCGATTAAAAAAAATAAGCCTTTTCTTAGATTTTTATCTCTGACTAGTATTCCCCTTCTATGTGCATCTTTTTTTAGGTGTTACACCTACGGTAGTCTATCGGTAAAATTAAAGAACACTCTTCCAAATTAGTGGTCTAGAAAATGTGCAAATGGAAGAGACAGGTCACTGTTGAGCTATGAGAGTTACTAATGAATGGAAATGAAGCGTAGGAGTGCAGGTAGAAAGAAAGCTGGATGGCATCAAGTGTGTGTGGAAAGAGTTATAAAACTTGCTGGTGAGGTTTTTTCCAGTAAATTGTGTGGAAGGGAGGATAGATTGGTAACAAAGTGGTGAGCTCAGTACACTTAGTAAAGCTATCGATACTG
This sequence comes from Actenoides lindsayi, assembly GCA_025331215.1. Lineage (NCBI taxonomy): Eukaryota > Metazoa > Chordata > Aves > Coraciiformes > Alcedinidae > Actenoides > Actenoides lindsayi. Next base: position 8,579 of record WTSP01023257.1, on the reverse strand, counting down.
CAATTTTCTTGGAACCTTTCATCCTTTTTGACTTGTACCTGATGGACTTTGCTTACATACCCAAATGTCTGTAGTTCATACAAAGTAAACATTAAGTGATGAAATATCCTTTATCTCCTCTTAGGGCTGATTAACATGTGAAACTTAGTTTAAAAAAATGACATGCATTGACATGACTAGCGTAATTTTATACTTATTTTTGTCTGAAGTTACTACATGATCCTTTTGAGTTTTGATAATTGTAAGTTGTGAACTGGAAGTAGTAAGTTGTTTTGGAGTTTGGTTTTTTGGTGGTTTTTTTGAGTAAAGTTTCTGTATATTGCTGGCTTCAAGGTGGGATTTCCGTGCGTGCACACACACACCCACACCCACCCGTGGTCTTCTTTTGTCTTGTAAGTAAGATGTAGCAGACTTCCAGAGTGTAATATTTGTCTGTTTCAAATATTTAAGCTTAAGAAACTTAAGCGCACTGTTTTGCTATTGGTAAAATGGAAGGTGTGGATCAAAACAGTCATGTAAAATAAGTATTAGCAGTATTGGACAAAAGGTTCTTTGTTGTAGTTTATTTGCATAAAACCCCAAACGTTAAATTTGAACTTTTTAGAGTCATTGAGATGCCTGTGGTGAAAAATTTAAGTTACCATTTCTTTTACAGAGTAAGCAACTGACATAGAGGTACAATCTATTAAAGAGTCTTATCTATTGATGTGAAGCTATACTACTTACTATTATGAGGTTCTTTTTTGTTTTATGGTTATAATCGAGGAAATCCTCCTAAACAAGGATTTCTGACTGTAGAGTTAGGCATCCACTATAATTTTTGTTGGTATCTATACACGGCAGAGGTTTTGTTCTCGTTGGGTTGGGTTTGGGTTGGGTGTTCTGGTTGTTTGGTGGTTTTTGCATCTATATATTTGTACTGTAGTACAATAGACTTCTGTTTAGAATCCACTCCTCAGGAAATACTGATGGCTGTTTACCTATGAGTGGAGAAGTGTGAAAGTGCTCTTTCTGCATGCACGAATACACTGTTTCAAAAAGACTAAGCTGTTTGGTCTAGTTTGGGTGTACTGCAGGTAGATTTTAAAAGCTGATGTGATGTGCTACAAGCTAGTAAGGATCTTAGATAATAATCAAACATTATGCACACGCATTCAGGATTTCATAAAAAACTTTCATCTATAATCTTTACCATCCCCGCAGTATCAAGCACCAGTAAATGCAGCTGCTGGTTTGGTTTTTTTTTTTCCAGTGAGTTTTTTTACTAAATTCTGATATGGATGAATAAATTGTTGAAGCAAGACCGGTTTAAGTGCTTTGAGAGTTTATTTCCAAGATATTTAGCATAAACAGAAACCATTTTGACCTTCAGTCTGCAGCAGTTTGCCTTTGTGCTTAACTCCAGCTGTGTTCCAATAGCTTTGAGAAATCCTGCTGAGCCCCTCAAGAGAAACTGGTTTCCACCTGCAACTACACTAGTGCAAGCTGCATAAATCATTGCTGGGAACAACAGACTGCTCAGCTTTTCCATGCAGGTTTTTCCACTCATACTGTGGATGCTGGAAGAGAAAAATAAATACAAATATGTAGTATTATAGTTGTGCTCTCACACATGCGTGTGTTATATATCTTTGTTTATATCATTGTAGGGCAGTTTCCTAGTTGCACCCAGAGAAGACAGAACCAAGGTCACTTACTGATGTTCACGTTAAACTGATCCTTCCCTCCCTTGGTGAATTCTAGAAAACATTTTAAAAGAATATATTCTATAATACTATTGTTTATTATGTAACAAAGCACTGCTTAACTGATATTTAAATATTTTTAATGCATCCTTTGTTATACTTTCTAGGTTCCAGATACAGTAAAGAACAATTGTGACTTGAAAAATGATTGGCTTTTTGTTTAATCTGAATTTTACATCCTTTAATGTAAAAAGGAGTTAATTTATGTTTTTTTAAATGCCAGAAGTATTCATACCAGAAATATTTAATAGAGAAGTGTGAATTAAAAGCATAAAAATATAGTAAAGCTGTAAGCCTAATGTTCCCTCAGGAAAAAGATCTATTTACACATTGAGAAGAGAATTTTTAAACAGATAAATAATCTATTTAGGTTTCCATTATTTTTCTTTATATCATAGCCTGTATTTCTTACATTTATTCCCAACATATTCTGTATCTCTGAAACAATAGTTATAAATCTATATGAAGTAGTTAATATGTACGACATTGACATAAGAATTCTCTTATTATAATCCTTAACTGTGTATTGATTGTATACAGACCCTGAAATTGTATTATCTTAAATTCTGCTGAAATTTGTATGGTTGAATTGTAAATATGGGCCTGATTTTTACATTTAGGATGCAGTGTGAATTGTGTTTCAGTCTGTTTTTACTTCATCACTTTAGAAAAAGTACTACTATTTATTTTATCTCTTTGTTGGCTTGATATGGTTAATCCAAACCTCTGGTTTCAGAGTATTGGAGTCTAAGTGGCTTAGAATGTGTATCGTTAACGTAATAATTCCATTTTAGCTGAAATACTTTTTAGAAAAAAATATATATATCAGCAAAATCCTGCGTAAGAGGATGTGCGTTTGCTGGCAATGTGAGTTAATGAACTAATGAATTAAGTTCCTGGTGCATGCAGGTATGCATTAAAATGAGACTGCTAGTGACAAGATGAACGCTTTTGACCTAGTCATAGTGTAACCAATTGTTTGTATATAAGCTACATGCCTTCTATTAGTCTGTGGAAAAAAATACAGGTTAAAAATACATCAAGCCTTTGTAAAGTGTCCTTACTGAAAACGTTCCAATCTGTAGAAAAGTGAAAACTCATTAATTTAAAAAACAAGATGCTTGTGTTTTTGTGAAATGCCAATTAGTCTGCTTTTGAATCCCCGAAGAATCCTTTACAGGTTTTGAACCTGCATGTTCACACATGTAGACAGATTGTGGATGACTTTAGATATTTGTGAATAATCAGAATCTGGATTAAGGAGAAAGTAGAATAATAAGTCATGAAAACATTGTGTACATTCTTATGTCAGCACTGTTCAGTATATCTTGGTAGAATGATAAAGAGAACAGAGATTATTTCCCATGAGGATAGTGAAAAAACCCGTTTTGTTTAGGCTAGCAAAGCAGAAGCTGAGTATTTGTATGATAGCTATGTATAATTAGAGTGCAACTGAAGAGTAAGAAAAAACCTGTTTGGAAAGTGAAATGAATGAATGCTAGTATTGACACAAAGCTACTTGTGTAGACACTTGGTTGGAGATTAAAGTTCTTAATAATTGGAGAGGATGGCTTGTGGAGTAGTCTTCCAAAGAGAATGGTATACCAAAAAACCTTGCTGCTTTTTGGGAGAAATGTGGTGAATTTATGAAAATCTGTGCTATGGTATTTATGACAGTAGTGGAATGAGTTCAGTGTTGAATGTGTCTTTCAATGGGATAGTGATATTGAGATTCATTACAAATTACATCATATATTAAGTTATTCATTCATTAACAAACAACACTGGGTTTCCAAGAAATTGCCCACTGATAATACTTTTAAATGTTGTTCACTCTGTTTAAAATCTCAGCTATGGGAATTTATCTGAGTGTTTCAGGAAGTATAAAAAAAGCTGATAGATGGAGTGTAAAATTACAGAATTTTAGTAGGAGAGGGATTTTGCTAAGGAGTAGTTGATGATGTAAACCTTACAATAGCTGAAAAGTAGGCCATTTTTATTTGCTTTACAAGTCCTTTTTCGAAGCAGTACCTCAGGTGAGTAGCTGGATATGTGTGTTCTGACTTGTAACAAAATAGTTGACATCACTATTTGGAACATTTGCTGCAGTCACAGGGATGGACAGCTACATTTTTTTAGTCCTTAATTACAGTTACTGTTTTCTAAGAAACAATTGAGGCATTCATAGCTTGAATTAATCACATAATTCATAATCATAAGTAGATAAACCCATCAAATTGTTGCTGTATTTAAATAAGTTTGGAAATTTGAATGTTTTCAACTTGTTGTGTTACATTTTCTGATTAAAATTGCCAGATACCAGACTATTACAACATAACCTAAATAAAGCAAAGAGCCAGCTTGTTTCATGAGGATATGCTAACATTTCTTCCCCTTAGATAAATTCATGTTCTGTTTACAGGGCTGCTCTTGGTCTGTGATATTTGTGGATTTTGATGCCCATAACCGTAACAGACAGACTCTCTGTTCATTGCTACCCCGAGAGTCAAGGTCTCATGTAAGTAATTAAATTCACCTCAACAGAGTGTGGATAAAATAAATGGATATGAACGTAATTCTTAGTTCTATCGTGGCCATTATGTTCTGCTTAATAAATACAGGAATTTGCTGCAAAGGTGTTAAATTTTTATTTCTTAAATGTCACTGTGGTGTAGTTGTTTCTCTGAAGTGAAATTACAATGTTATTCTTTTATTAATATTTCAGTTGTTAGCTTTCTAAACAATTTTAAAATACAACTTAAAATAAGAGCTATCTACAGTACCTTAAGTAGGCATTGCAGTGCTGGTGATTGTTTTTGTTTTGGCCTAGTTGCCACTATACACTCAGTGCCTGCGTTTTTGAAACGTTTTTTATTTTAGCTTTAATTCCTTCTTTTGCCTAGAAAAGAAGCCTGTAAGTTTAGTTTATTATAAATTGCTGAATATGGAGGATTCTTTGTTATTATAAGCTACTGTTACAAATAAATATTTACTCAGTAAATCTAAGTGACATAAGTATACATTAATTTTAAAAAGATCTATTTCAGTATTAGCATCAAAGGTAAAATTGGGTTTTGAATATCAGTGATATAAAATGAGTAATAATAGAGTTCTACTGCTTTTTTGTTCATTCTGGGGTATAATAGTGTTTCTGTTCATGAAACAGAGTATTCATCTTCAGCATTAATGGTTTACTCATTGTGTAGAAGAATTATAGCAGAGTTGTAATACTAGATAATCAAAACAAAAGGCACTGTCAGCTACTTTTTTAAAGTCTAATGGTTTTTTAGAACAATTTTGCTGTCTATTATTTGCTGGAGGCTTGAAATATGCTAACAATAGCTGGTTTCTTAAGTTACTTATGCTATAGAAGTGATCTTTGTGTCCTTTATTTTCCTTTGATAGGTTCACATCAATGTTATTGTCAAAAAAAAAAAGTATTCTAAATGGTTGATATGTTAGCAGAAAGGAATAACAAAACAGTGTGTGATATAAGAATTATAACTTAAGGCTACCTTTTTTTCTGTTCCCATAGGCTTACTGGTGATGCACTAGTTTGTAATTTTTCTTGTGTTTTTATTCATGATAGTTGCACATGGTTCTTGGAATATGCTTCTTTTTTTTTTTTCTTGAAATGATATCCTTACCACCTTAATTGATAGGCTTCTTTGTTACAGCTGAAAAAATGCTTTTGAGAAATAATGATTTAATGATAGTTACTTCTCAACATTGCACCTTTATACAATGTTTGTGATTCTTTTTGAGCATAGAATACCAAAAAGTCTTGTTTCCTCCAGGGATAACCTGGAGGGTATTTTTTGTTTCTAAAACCACAAAGTTCTAGAATGTATTCACTTATCCCTGTAGACTATCAACCACAAATTAGGTCAGATTCAGAGGCAAATGAGTTCTCTTTTAAATCGTATAGCTGAATATTTGGTTTGCAGTTTTTCCTTATACGTCTTTAGAAGTCTTATTTTGTGCACTGTTTTAATATATTAGTACTATGATTTTGATAATGTTACAAATGTGTATTTCACTTGGGAAGTTAAAGAGTGTTTGTTTGTGCATCAAATAATTGTCAGAAATTAATTAAATTTGTAATGTGCTATTTCTACCTCTCCTTCTACAGAATACTGATGCAGCTCTTTTGCCCTGTCTTAGTTATCCTGCATTCGCTTTGGATGATGATCTTTTGTTCACTCAAACACTAGATAAAATTATAAGAAAGCTGAAAGGAAAATATGGCTTTAAAAGATTTCTGAGAGATGGGTATAGGACAGCACTGGAGGACAGAACACGACGCTATTACAAGCCAGCGGAAATTAAGGTAAAGGAATATCTGCTCTATATAAGGACACATTTGGGGCTTTCTAAAACGTTTAGGCAGTACTTTAAAAAGCCAAACAAACAAAATACCAAACAATCCCCCCCCCCTTCCCCCCCTGCCTTCCAAAAACCCAAAACCAATGCAAAGGAGATGCAGTTTGTAATTTGGCATGCAGTTTTGGGAGGTTGCTAAGTCAGCAAGTGAGTCAATTTGTTCAGTAATGAATGTGCTTCCATTTACATTTAGGGAACAGTTGATTTCACATAACCAATAAGGAAGTTATTTATCATTTTATTTAATTTCACAGCTGACTACAGTCTGAGTGTATAGACAATAATTTTGCCTTTGACCATGGTACTTATCAGTAAAGGTTATCTAAAGGAAAAATTACTTTTTTTTTTTTTTTTCCCCTCCAATAGTTTCTCTGTGGAAAATAAAACATAGATTGCATAAATACTCTGCTTGAGAATGAGCCACAGCATAGGTAAAGGCACAAAGCGTCCATAGAATTAAGAAGCTGTAGCCTAAACAACACTGATGTACTGAAATGTTTTTGCCTTCACATTTGTCTGTTGTTGCTTTGAAATTGTTCAATAGGATATTCAAATACATGTCCTTATGAAATGTCTAACTTTCCTTCATTATAGCTTTTTGATGGCATCGAGTGTGAATTCCCTCTGTTTTTTATTTTCATGATAATTGATGGTAAGTACAGCTTTACATTCCTGTTCTTTAAAGCCATTAGAGAGATGAGTGCTTAGAGAAAAGATATAAAATTAGTTTCCTGCCCTGCCAAAATAAACTATAACGCAGTGACATTAAGTATCTTATTGAGAGTTCTGCCTCACGGGTTAAAAAAACCCAAGTACCCAACCCCCTATCTTTCACCATTTTTCATGTGAACTGGTTTTAGAATATAGCTTGATAAGTTTTCTTTAAAAAGCTTAAATCCATGACATTTGAGTCCTGCATTGCCTTTTAAGCCTTCAAAACTTTAACAGTATATCAGAACTTCATGACAGTACATGAGAGGAAAGGAAGCGGAAGGGAGAACACATTGGCAAACTGAATGTTGCAGCAAGCCTTTTCTACTTGGATATTCTGTGGTAATGGAAACATACTTTAGAAGAGAAGAAAGTGAACCAGAAAAGGTCTATTTTCTCTTGGAAATGCCTCTGCTTCCTGGCCACACTTTTGCATGTAGTCAGTCAGTCTGATTTAAAAAAAAACCAAACAAGAACAACAAGAAGAAATAAATAACCAAGAACAACAACAGAAAAACCTCACTATCTTAGACCTTGTATTGAGGATAGTAGTCATACAAGAAAAGTCCTTGTGAAGATTTCAGGATGTCAGCTGAAACTCATGTAGAACAAAAGTCTGAGTAAGAAAAGCAGTAAGGGTTACAGCCATCAAAAAGATTTGTAAACAGATTAAAATCTGGCTATCTGGGGCTTTTTACCCCTTTGCATATGAAATATTTTTCAAATAAAGATGGTGAGGGGCATAGAGATCTGCTGTCTGCCTAGACTCCACTGCGACCACCCACAAATTGAATTATTTTGTTTGAAGTTGTAATAAGGTTTCGCACTTGATTTTTCTAAAGGAATGTTTGACTTTTTTCCAAGAGTGATGCCCAAAACTGAGGAGAAAGGCACTGACATTTAATGCTGCCCACTTGCAGCTTTGGGAATAACAAGATACATAATCATCTTTAACTAAAGTTAGCAGAAGAATAAAGGAAGCATTTTGATCTTCTTGTACTACAAATAAAAAGTTAACAGTACAGATTTTGCACACACTGTCCTTGTCTTTTTTCCTGTAGCGCAATTGCACCGAATAGAGCAATTCTGTTAACAGGTTTAGTGCACACATCTCCAAATCCACAGGCTTCCTTAGTGCAAAATTTGAAGTGTATACAGAGTGACTTAAACTGCAGAAAGAAAATTAAATAGGCGTAGATTACAATTCAGTGTCTTTTATAATGAAAACTTTGAAAAAAACCAAACAAACCAAAACAAAACCTCAAAACCCCCCTTACCCTCAGGTAAGTTTGATGACACTGAACTGGGAAGAGTGGCTGATACACCAGAGGGCTGTGCTGCCATCCAGTGAGAGCTGGACAGCCTGGAGAGCTGGGCAAAGGCAAACCTAATGGAGTTCAAGGATAAGTGTAGAGTCCTACACCTAGGGAGGAAGACCACCATGTACTGGTACAGGTTAAGGGTAGACCAGCTGGAAAGTAGCCCCATGGAGAGGACCTTGGTGTTCTGGTGGATGATAAGTTATCCATGGGGACAGCAGTGTGCCCTTGTGGCCAGGAAGGCCAGTGGTATCCTGGGGTGCATAAAGAAGAGTGTGGCCAGCAGGTCGAGGAAGGTTCTCCTCCCCCTCTACTCTGCACTAGTGAGACCACATCTGGAGTACTGTGTTCAGTTCTGGGCTCCCCAGTTCAAGAGGGACAGGGAAATACTGGAGAGAGTCCAACAGAGGCTACAAAGATG
>WTSP01023256.1:36768-49891 GCA_025331215.1 Actenoides lindsayi | reverse complement strand
GAGGGTACACTCTATCCCTTCATCCAGATCGTTGATGAACATATTGAACAGTGTTGGACCCAGTACTGACCCTTGGGTGACACCACTAGTCACAGGCCTCCTTTCATTATGATGAAAAATTACTGTTAATACTTTAAAGTGTACATGTTTTCAGTTTGCTGCTATCACTCATCTCATTTCTGTGTATTCTGATCTTGAATTTGTCTCAGTTTAGCTATCTCAGCACTACACAACACAGTATCCTTTAGAAGCATCCTCACTTGTACTAAGCCAGTCTTATATGCTCTCGCCTAAATTCACCCAAATGAAGAACCATATAAATCAGACTACAGAAAAAAAAAATGGAATGTAGGTACAGCAGAATTCAAAGCAATGTCATGTTTCTTTACAAGGCAATAGGTACATTCCCTTATTTTTTGTTAAATCTTGGTGGCTTCTCCAAAAACTGCCAAATAGTCCAATAAGAGGGTTCCAATAAGAGATGCCTTAAAAATGGAAAGCTAAATATAATTAGTATCAAAAGGTGGCAAGAGCTTATGAAGATACTTTAATAATTTATGGCTTTATATGTTGAGATTTTAAAGAAATTACTTTAATGAGGTATTAAATGTAACAGGTGTTTTGGATAGTTATAGGGAAATAATTTATTCTGTCTGTTATACATATTAGTGCATGCTGACATTTCCATGGGAAAATACCTACCTAACAAATGTAAAACAGGTAGACATATCTTTTTAAAAAATTAAGAAAAATCTTTAAAAAAATCAGTGTATATCACATAGAAAATAATGGCTGTAAGGATGTAAGCTTGTATACATGCAAGTTTTAATTTATATAACCACAAAGTGTATTTTCTACAATACACATATGAAGTCCAGTACAACTAAGACAGATCAAGATTCTGCCCCACAAGGATAACAGAAGTGCATTGTATTAGATGCAGTAAAAAGCTTCTAACCTGTGGAAACAACATAAAATTCATCTTTGCTTTCCACAAAAAAAATTAAGTGGAAGTGATTATTGATCAGGTATGAAAAAAATTACAGTAAAAAGTATAATATTTGTATGCCCCTCAGAAATTAAACAAACTCAAAATATAGTGCCACAAAATTAAAATCAAAAAAGAATAATATTTAACCTAATGCCTAATGTTATGGTCTTTATGAAACAGGTTGTTTTACAAAGAATCTTAAACAGAAGTAAATTCAATCAGGTTAACAGTTTTATTATCTAATTTTCTTCACCTACTATTTCTTAGACAAACTTTCATGGACAGTGGAATGATACTCATTGATAGAAGCAAAATTATTAATCTACAACGTTAACTTCTGCCCTTGAAGTAATTTCCAGATATCACAGTGTGCAGAAAATATCATGATTGTTTAGGAAAACGTTTCCTGAATGGTCATAAATTGTTTGTAGTAACAAGCAGCATACAAGAGAGGTATACAAGACAGCAGTTCCCTCATTTTAACATGATTACCCATTCCATCTCGTATTTTAACAAAACAGAGAAGGTCTGAGTAATATAAAGCTCAAAAAGTAGATATTTCTATCTCTCAAATTTCTTAGCAGTTGATTTCTTTACAAATTCTTAGCTAATATTTAATTAAAAATTGAATTAAAAATTATCCAGTTATAAAAATCCCAGGAAACCTTTAAGCTCCAAAAGGGTACAACTATTTGCAGATTCATCAGAAAGAGATGGAAGAGAATTATTTCTGCAGAGGATTAATCCTGTTTGAATCCTTTATCTTGAAAGATCTGAAGAGTCTAACCATACAGTGTAGTAACTGAGGAATCTCACCTCACAGAGGTCTACCTCACCACAAACAATGAGACAGATACAGCTAAGTTTGACAACGGAACTGTTAGCAGGACAAGACTGCCAATGTACAGGTAGGAAGCATTTGTTATGCACTTCTCAAATTCTATAACTTCTTATTATGCTTTACAAAGAACTGCTTATTTTATAGATGATGTGGAACTGCTTTCCTCTAGCAAGTGTGTTTCCATAGATAAATTGATGGATGAAAGTCTGCTTCCATAAATGTTTAGATAAATTAATGGGATTTAAAGGCACAGTCTTTCATCAGACTTGGGTTTGTACTTTAAAAAAGTATTAAGCTTATATTATTTACTCTTCTTTCTATCTATAGCATTTTCTATGTCTGTTTTCAGTTTAGTCTGTCATTGAAACAAAAACAACACTTGTACACTCATTTTTCTTTTATTAAGATTGGTTCTCACAATAATTTTGTAAGGCTCCATTACTCTGAAAGGTCTCCATAGATTTTATTTTCGATCAGCAGCAAGCTTTTGAAGTGACTCTCTTAATTGTTCCCACATACCAGTATTCCAATTCACTTCATGGAGCAGTCTCATAGTGCATGAACCAGGCTCTAAGATAAAGCTCACTAAAAGATGTGATCTAGTCCTTTATGTACCCCATCTGCTAATTAGGTTTGTCCAAAGGAATAGACTCGAGACAGTCTGAAGCAAAATAGCTTCAAACAGAATAGCATAAAATAAGAATAGTTAAGAATTTGGCACCTATACCTTTGCTTTATCAGGCTGCCTGCACTGAGCCTCTTCATTTGTTATTGTAGCCATATTGCAGCTAAATTCCAGGGATCATATCAGAAAAGCTTGTGCTGTCTTTGAGTTTATTCTATTTCACTATATTCTGAAAATATTAACCTTATATTCACTTCATCTCTAATTCCAAGGTGCAATTTCTGACACCATTTACTCAAAGAAAGAAAAAATTCACCTCTGACCTGGAACAAACAACAAAAAAATAAATAAATTCTGTCTTGGAAGGATGGTAGCTACTACTTTTTAAGTATGAGGAAATGAAAAATCATAAATGAAGCATTTTAAGTTATACAGATATGAAGAAGAAGGGAGAAGCAGCATTTATATACCATTTATTTATGGTAGATAATAGCTTTCTATAGTGGTCAGTAGAGGGTTGGGTTGAAAGCCATTTGTCAGACTGCACACTTGCACACATACTGGAGATGGGAATGGTTGCCTTTGGCTCTAACTGTTAAAAAGCAGTTATCAATCTTCATCTAAGTCTTCAAGGAGCTGCTCTTGGTGAGCAATCGATACTGCATTTGCCACAATAGCTCATTTAATTATTTTCATCCTAAATATCCTGTCAGCAGGGGGAAAGTCTCCCTGATTTTAATTAATTTTGAAATCATTGATTCTCTGCCTTTTCCTTTCCTGTGGTTACACAGGCAGACACAAATGCACAGACACACACTTTTAGCCTGCAGGCTGTATAAGATATATGACAAGTCTTTGGTGAAAACCCTGCATATTACTGAGGTATACCTAGATGACATGTAGCTTTAGTTTTAAATCTTTTACCATCAACTGCTGCAAATGAGCCTCTGGCACCTAAACATAGTTGGAGAAAACAGTAAATTGAAAACCATGTTTACTGAATAGTTTTCAATTAAAGAGTCCTTAAATCAATAGGCAGTAGGATATCACAGCCACAAGCCTGCTATAACTTACCAGAGAAACACAGAGACAGAAAATGCAAGTCAGAGAACCAGAAAATCACAGTGGAATCTATGAACTTATATTACATTTTAAAAGTAAATATAAATCTTTGGATGTATTTAACACCCAAAATGAAAATGTGTTAGGCCCTAGAGTGCTTTGTCACATTTCCTCTGTTAAATACTTAAAAGAAACAAAACACAATGCAAATCCTTCAGTAAGGAGACTCGAAAATTTGCAAAAGACAAGATCTTATCAGAAATGCAAGAGAAAAGGTCTAGTCTAGATACCCTAAGTGAACGATGCATCTTCCACATGAGAAATCTTGCTTTCCATTCTAGGAGAAAATTGGTAATTCTTTTCATCCCTACACTGTAAATTGGTGAGTTGGATGCTCTCAGGGTCCCCAGCAAGATCCTGGAAATCAGAAACTGGAACACAAACAGACACAAATCCATTTTTTTCCCTTAGAAGAACATCTGTACTTCTATCTAAATAGATATGACAATGAGGTAAAAAAACATTAACTTTTCTTTTGTTAAAAAATCGATTTGCTACTTTTTCTGTGCTTAGAGAGACCTGTATTAGGGATATACATGAATAAGAAAAGTGGTTCTTTAAGAAAAAGGAAGTTTCCATTTTCAAAAAAAAAAAAAAAGTAATAGCTGCAAATTTTGATAACTGGTGCTTAAAAGATCAAATATATTAATTTTAATTACAGGTATAACCTTGTAGCCTGATTTGAGCCACTTATACCTTTTCAGGAAAAGGAGAGAGAAAAAACCAATCTGTAGTAAATAAATTGACAAGTATACTAATGAAGACTGATTAAAATCCACATACATTCTAGAGTGGTTTAAAAGCCTCTTCAGTCATTGCTTCACTGCTGGAGATGACATTTTATTTGTAACTAATAATAAAGCAGCTACATATGATCATTCTGATTTAGCATGACATTGCATAGTCATGAAGTTACTTAGTTTTATAATAAGAATGCAAACACACAAAATGCCAGTGCATCAGAAGCAAGGCAAAGCCATATTTCAGTTTCATGTCACCTTACATGGGATAGTGCTTGCTGAAACAACTGGACAGATGAGAAATTAAAGAAACATCAGTGGGATACAGATAATCTTTCGTTAGCCTGTTTCCAGTTGCAGGACAGTCTTGAATACAGTGGCTGTCCTAGACAGAGAAGACAGTTTTATATGTTTTCCATCAACATTCTTAATTTAGCCCTTGGACAGTATTCCACAGAAGGTTTTTCTCCACTATCTTTCCATGGAAATAGTAAAAACTGCCTCTAGAGTGAATCCAGCCATTACTTTATCTAACCAAATGTAACTTAAATACATATAGTTTACATTTCAGAAGCAAGTACAGTCAATTATTTTTTTTACAAAGTAAATAAAATAAACATTTTTCTTTCTGAACAAAATTATCATATTTGAATACTGGTAAAATATCATCTATGGATCCTCTTTGGATAAACTATACCCGTCTACCTAGCTATATATTAAAATTCTGAGAAAGCCACCATCTCTGCCACAATCCACTACGCTGTATACAGTATTAACACAACAGAAAGAATTTAGAAAGCAGACTTTTGCTTGAAAAATAAAAGGTGGGAAAAAAAAACCCAGGAAGCGGTTCTGTACTTCAGAGACAAATACAGTTCCTCTCACAGACATTCCTCAGGGAAATAAACAGTAGCAGCAAGGCCAAGCCAAGAAAGCTCTCTGAGACACAAAGCAAGATTGTAAAGTACTCTACCACATGCTCATGTTCCTCTGGGAACTGTTATCTTGCTCAAACAAATCCAACTCACTAAAACTGACAGTTGTGCACTGCGCTCTTTTCTTGAAGGATTAACATTAGGCAAAAAAAATAAAGTGAAAGTATCTTTCAAGAGGCAAACTAACTGAGAGACTATCTAATAAGTGCTGCTAAAGGAATATATACTGAGACTCCAATCTATTTTTCTTTCATATGAGTAGCACAAGAAACCTGCTCAGAGACTCTTTTTTCAATCTGTTTTACATTCTTAAAAAGAGAAAAAAAGAAAACTGACCCACCAAATTACCCTTAGAGAGCAGTAAGTATATGGAGAAAACTCTTAAAGGCTGAACACCTCTTAAGATACACATTTCTGAAGATTTCAGAGCTATTATTTGGATGTACATAATACACATGTGGTTTTGTGTATGAATATTTTCCAAATGTACTGCCTTTTAAACCATTTGATCCTAGTGAACTGTAGCTTTACAGAAGTATAGAAAACCAAACTTGATTCGTCATTAAAAAAAATTATTAATAATAATAATACTCCCATAAAACAAAAACCAAAACCCAAACAATTTTCAAAACCATTTGAGATAGAATTCATTTATCTTTCTTCTCTTAAACTAACAAGAGAGCTACAAATTAAAAACAGTGATTCATCTGGTTCTTCTGAGCTTAGAGGAAGCCTAGACATTTAGCTTACAGTGCATACTCTACTTCTGTAAAAACTTCATATACTTCAAACTTTAAAACCTAAGCTCTAAATGGAAACCAGACTCTGTAATTTCTGTGATACAAATTAGGGTTCATTATATAATTACAATAAAACTAATGCAGAAAGTTAACTCCAAGGAAACAAACTGTTTATCTGGATAATACCATACTCATTTAAAAAGTTAGACAGGATGGTTCACAGCTGTAGGGAATCATAAATATGGATTTCTGTCTCTGCTAAGCAATTGCTCTCCAGGTAAACTGCAGCAGATCCTCCATTTCTAAAAGGGTTGATAATTCTTCTAGAGGGTAATTACAGGTGTACAAATGAAAACCAACAGATCAAATAATACCCCAAAGATACTACTGTGAACAAAGAGCAGGCAAACACACTACTAGCTTTCTTAATCCTGTCCACTCTTTACTGTGAGAGGTAGGAAAGGGAACAGGAGATGTCTCATTTGGCATTTGTCTAAAGTACCTGGATAATAAATAAAACATTTCATGTTAATTCTCATAGATCAGGTAGAATGGAAACTACACTTGTGTTTATTACTGTAATTCAAGCAGTAGAAACTAACAGTTTTTGTCTCAAAAAAAATTGTGATTTCCTATTTACTTCAAGAATATGCAAAACAAAAAGATGTAGGACATATCTTAGGAAAAGTATAAACTAATTAGATTTAGCTAATTAAATTTACAAAGCCCATTGAGACATCCTACCTTTGCTTATAATCATTTTCATTTTTTAATAGGAGTTAACTCAGAAGGTAGTATTTCATAGCCTTAGTGCATACATTGACTGCCTTATCCTCTGTAAGCTCATTCATATTCCTCACACACCCCCGAAGTATGATTACAAGAAGCTTTTTCACATTTCCTAAATATATTTTACTATCCTGACCTCATGTATTACAGAACCAGCAGTCCAGATTCTCCCAGTTCCATCTTGTCACTCAAAGCCCTGCATAGTATTCTACTGAGAAATTTTAGCAATCTTTGGAAATGAGCACATGTATAGAGGCTTGTTCCATTTGACATTCTTTCACATGTTTATTTGAGCACAGCTCCCTAGCCCTTATTTACAAGGGACTTGCCACTAGTATCACATAGAAACCTAAGTGTGACATGTAACTGTCTCAGGAAAGGGATGCTGTACAGATTTACAGGCACTAGTGACCTTTGGAAAAATTAAGATGCACAAAGGTAAAGTGCAAGAGAAAAAACTTTTCTCAAGGGGGATGCAGACAATGAGAGTCCATTACATTTGCTTGCAGTGCAAATGTTCTTGTCTGTCCAAATATAAAACTCATAGTTTATAAAAGTTTTATATGAAGTTCATACTTCGCAATGGAAAAAAGAAGGTGGGGGAACTCAACAAACCCCCTAGAAATTACATTTACTAACTGAAACACAACAAAAACAGTTAACCCCTGAGGATTAGAAAACTGAAGAGTCTTATGTATAACATGTAGTGAAGGAATGAACTCAATAACACAGTTTAGAATGGGTCCCAGCTATGATAAGCAAAAAGTGTGATAACAATCCATACACACAAATGGACAATAAATAACCTGCAGAGCTCAAGAAAAAAAGAAAGGACTCAAGGATATTCTCTTTCCTGCTTACACTTGAAACCTTTCCTAGCTATAATGCTAAAAGAAATAAGAAAGGATCTGAAGGGTCAAGTTAATCTTACTACTTTACTAGTACTAGCAGCTTCTCAGGGTGAGGTCAACAGAAGTGCTCATATACCTAAACTTGTTTTAACTCCAGGTACATATAAAGTGGCAGAATAAATGATTTTCAGATTAAGGAAAATTCACACTGGTTAAACTACACAAACATATAACACTTGGAAAACAGAAATGCATACAATGTGGATATATCTAGCTTATCTAGTTCACAGCCAAATAACAGAGGTATTAAGCACTGCAAAAAAAGATAATAAATTAAACCATTCAAGTTCTTCCAAAACAGATTACATAGGAGAAATTTTGTAAATCCAGATTACAAATGAAAAAAGCTTTCACTTTTTTAATTAAATGCATAATCATGGATGAAGATACATGTTAGCAATGCTAAATGGCTTCTGCTTTAATGAGCCATTTGAAATGAAATGGTTGCCTGCAATTAGACATCTGCAGTCCAAGGACAGCAAGCCAACTATGTAGTCTGGCTGCCAGAATTACAGTTGCATTCCTCAGCAGGACAATGAGGAGAATGGGTAATTGTAATTATAACATATACATCACTTAGTGTTCTGTAGCTGAAAGTGTGAACAAGGGCTCTTAATACATTTAATTGCTGGCTACAAAAAAAAGGGTTGTCAAAAAAAGAACTGTTTTTAAAGTGCAATCCAATTCCATTAAACATCACAAACCAAGGTCACTAACTACCCACCTGAAGACTAATCTCCAAGGAATATGCCTCTTAGACCCTACATATATCCAGTCACAGAGGTTTGATGTTCAGGAAGTTGCAAGTTGATATGCAAGCAAGTTGAACAGACGGGAGACAACAGAGATGTTATTCTAGAGGGTTTAGTATATGTTGTACTTCTCTATTTGCATTCTCTTGTAAAATCTCCTTGCAAGCTTTTTCCACTAAAATTTGAACAAAGATCCTAAATACTTTTTAGATGTATTACTGTCTATTTCCTTATACACTTAACATATCTGCATATATCATATCAAAATGTTTCCATTCTATCACAGGAATAAAAGTAGAATTTAATTCTTGTTTATTTAAACTCCATACAGATATCATAGCTACATTCTCAGACAGAATGCTTCTCTCACCCAATCAAATCATAAATGAAGCAAACTAGGATTCAGTTACCTTCAGATTTTATCTTTCATTCAGTAATGCTCAACTATACAATTCACTGTGAGGATACAAGAATACATTATTATTTCTTCTGTATTTGCTGTATATTCTGAACATAAACTGAAAATTCACTGTGATT
Source organism: Actenoides lindsayi (assembly GCA_025331215.1). Taxonomy (NCBI): domain Eukaryota; kingdom Metazoa; phylum Chordata; class Aves; order Coraciiformes; family Alcedinidae; genus Actenoides; species Actenoides lindsayi. The sequence goes on along the minus strand of WTSP01023256.1, from coordinate 40,908 downwards.
TTACTATAAGTCCTTCTGTAACAAGCAGCCACCTCAGCTCCTTTTCTGCATGAAATCTCTCTGATTTTTAAAAATATAATTCATTAATTGTACTAACAAAATATGTGAAAGTATCATGAATAAATAAATAATTATTCCAAACCTAAACACAAGTTATCATCTTCAAAAATTCTTTAACGTAATTGCATTCCTCTACTTTTTTTTCATCAGTACCTAAACAAACTTGAAACTGATTTTGCATTTCTTGAATAGATTCAATTATCTAGACCTTCCACTTGTCTAATTCATTGGATCCTCTTAAATACTTCTCTCAAGGTAAGCCAAGCAACTTCATGAATTTCTAACATTTCAGAAACTATGGGAAAATATATTTATTCTAATACTCAGTATTTTTACTCTGAACATTTAGGCACCTGAACCTCCAAATGGAATCCACATGCCTTATCCTACTCTGTATGCAATGCACAGAAACAGGCATTTCAGAGCATGATTCATCTTAGCCAGAACTATAATTCAACTAACCAGTAGCAACTGCTCAGGACAAAAAGAAATCCTACTCTTTTTTAAGACTTAAATATCTGAGGAAGTGTGGAACCTTCATAACACAGTCATCTAAAGCCTGAAACCCCTTCCTCCTCAGAAGACCTCAGCCACTCATTTCTAAGAAGACAGACTACTCATTCCTTCTGAAAATTTTGCCTTCACTTACCCAGGATAAAGACAAATCTGTTGTTCTTTGATTGGCAGGTGTGAGGCCTGGTGGAGTATAACAGGGTAGGTAAAAACTTACTAGATGTCTAGATGTGGATGAAAAAGTTATTACACCCTAGTCTCCTGAAAACATAAAATCAAAGTTTGGTTTCCAAGTGCTACCTCAGAACAGCTGAGATACAGTTTTTCTACTCTTGTCTGAAAACAACTTTGTTCGATGTAGATGAACACAAATAAAAGCTAAAACAACATAAGAGAAAAAGCATTTAATATTAGAAGATTCTGGACAGAAATATTAACATTTTCCAGGTCTTGCTATTTCACCTTTTTCTCCCCAAGGAGGACAGCTACAGCAAGTCAAAAGCTAACTGGGCTTAAAAATGGAAAATATAAAACACCATGCTGGGCATAAAATACTAAAAATATCAAACATTTGCATAATTATGGGTTCTCCTTAAGCTTAGTGTTCAAAAATGACAGAATCATTTTTGTATATTGACTATTTATTTATTACCATCAGCACTCTTATTAATTTTCACCAGTTAAAAATCTCATGTCTTCATTTGAAGATGCTTCAGTCATCGCCATATATACTGCCTGTGATTCTCCTGCTGTCTATACAAGCAATTACAGATGTTTACACTCTATGCTGTCATACTTCATTCCTTATTTGTATCCTTATATGAACCACATGTTTATTACCAAAACACAGCTCCAACCAATTCATGAGGACATGATGCAGCTACTTCCTTTTAAAGCATAAAAAATAAAGCACCACTTAACAGAAGCTATCATTAACTGCTATATTATCACTGGCATATTTCTATGAAGCAACATACAGTGTATTTCACACAGTTGTTCCTCATTCCCTATTAAAGCACAAAGCACCCAAGCAAAGCTATATTTAATGACAACTGGATGTCTTCTTTGGATATTGTTTTCATAAGGGCTTACTCAACATACAACAGTTATTTCTCGAGTATGTCCAGGGAGCAGAAAAGTGCTGTAATTAGTAAAGCAACTCTTTTCTTGTAGTGGCTCAAAGTGAAATAGATACTTCAGAACATGACAAAGAAAAATTAAAATTCCAATATCCAACTGCAGTTTTGCCTGTAAAAAAGCCTTCTACTTTCCTAACATTATTGAAAAATATTTTTCATATATCAGATGGAAAAATATTAGTCCAAAAATATTTTTAGCATTCTTACATTACTTTTTTACTGAAGTTGTTAATAGAATAACCCGAGCAAAGACTGACATTTTCCTTTATATATCTGCCAGACACAGAATGTTTAACTCTACTCTTAACCATGCTCATATTATGGGATTGTTAGACATAAGAATTATGTCTAACATAATTCTTACATTGTTAGCCATAAGAACAGAAATATTAATATTGTCTGACTAACACTTAGCATTTAAAATGTATGTACATCTGAACCAAATAGCTGTCTAAAATTGCATTGAAAAAGGTAAATAATTTAATCATACAGAACTCTGGTCCAGCAGACGGGGTTTTAATATCCTTTGCTGAAAAAAAAGCAGACAATGTTTTAGACAATCCAATGATATTCCATAGGAATTCATGAAAGTAAACCTTATCCTTTTGAAATGGATACTGACACATGCATATCTTCAGCTGTCTATTTAATTTTTTAAAGCTCATATCTATGAACAAAAGAGTCTACTAAAAAAACCCTCTCATTCTATGATTCTGTTAGAAATCCATTTTACATTTAGACATAATTATTCATAGTTCTGAATACCATCTTTGTCCATTGTTTTAAGGAGCATTGTGTCTATAGGGGATAGCTGACTTGCATTAGTAATTTCTAATTTAATATATAATGAACTAAACAAATAAAAATTGCACGTATGAATAATACATATTCTACACTAAAATCTATCTGTACTTTCATAAAAGCACCAGCCAATCACTCTTTTCTTCTTCTTGTTTATCATCTCTCCCAGGTAAGATCATATTTGAAAAATATTTTATTTATGGCTGTGGCAAAAATAATTTTACAAAATCTTCTGGAAACTCATAAATTAACTAGTGGTTCAGCTTCACAACCTATAGCACAAATGAAAGACAATCACAGAGAGTTTTATAAACATGTACAAAGAAAAGATCCTTTAAATTCAGGGGTTGTTGACATCAGCAGACTTCAGTCTGACATCAGTGCCTGAACAACCAAGTAGATGTCTGGACCTTATGTATAGCCATAAGCCACATTCTATTATGCGGTAAATGGAGATATTATACAGAACCAATTTCATAAAAAAATAATGAAAACTGGATCATGCAGTTCTAGTTTTGTCATGTCTCAATATTTTATTATCACACTCTGGAAATCCACCATTCTTGAAGTGTGTTTGCTCAAGTTATTTTGTCAAACATCAATTCTGATTTTTAGAAGTATGTTCCTCAGAAATATACATACACCTTAATCTTAGAATAATAGACCTAAATTCTAATATACATATAAATGAATTCCTACAAATAAATCATCATTGGATTTCAAGTTACTGTTAAAACAAATTTTAAGTCTTAAAATGTATATGTTTCAATTTGGCATTATTTTGCCAAGTTGCCAACCTTTACTCCTCTCTTCTGTGGTTTCATCCATTGACAGGTTGACCAAATGGTCATTGACATCGACCATTTTACAGTATAAACAAGTAATGTCTAAGTAATCAATCTTCCTCTGAACTTCCACACCACTTCTCTCTTTTAACATAATGCAGTAACAATGTTCAAAGAATAGCTATCAACAGTGGTAGTAAGTAGACAGTGGTAAAGTAAGTTTCAAAGGCTTTATACATTATATTTAAAATATCTGACATAACTTTTCATAACACAAACAAAAAAATAATAAGGAAAAAATATGGATGAACAGTCTTAGCTAGCTCTTGTCTGATCAGCCATCAGAAGGTAGGTTGAAGAGAGAAAGACCGACAGCAGTGGAGAGGAATGCATTAGAAAAGGGGACTCCACATTTTTCTAGATGTAATACTAGGATAGAGGTTTCACAAACACATAAGTCATAGATGAAAAGAGGCAAAGAAGAGAAGTCTGGCTGAATATTTCCCTAAGGAAATGTCTGCCTCATCTGTTTTGACTTCCTGAGAATTCACACAGGAGAGATGCCCTAACGGTATTTAAAAAATTCATTAACTTACTACCTTACATGCTTAGGAGATAAATCCATAGGAAACAAGGCTTCCATGCTGCTAGTGTTCAAGGTACTACTTACACTACTGTAACAATGAAATTACAGTAAAATCAATCAAGCAGCCAGGTTCATACCACTGACAGTAAAAATAGTATATACATTGTATTATTTCAGTGACAACTCATAACAGTCTAAGCAGAACATTAGAAATACAGCAATTATTTATTATATAATTATTATATATTTATATTAT